>JARQZK010000769.1:22500-62500 GCA_030704885.1 Cynegetis impunctata
AAACATTCGATTCATAGTGAAACTTTCAAAAGTTTTCAGAATTTTTAAGCCTAGCTTTAATATTAGCGACTATATCAATGATATCATTAAAGTCAAGCTTACACGTCAAGTATTTTTCTCGAGTCTTTTACTATGGCTAAAACAGCTGAGTTAACTAACATTTTCTGGCCAAAAGTTGATCTTAAATAATCCTTTACTCGTGAAAGAGTAGAAAATGAACGTTCTGCTGACAATTGCTGACTGGTATACACAAAACATCGTAAGAGCTACCCTTACATTTAGATATAAGTCCTGGAGATCTTTTGACAAAATATATCTGTTTAATTGTGACAGCAATATTTCTTCTGTACTGGATGTCTTTTCTTTGCACAGACCTTTCAAATGATGACATTCAACAACAACAAAGAAGGAGCTTCAATATCCGTTGAGTGCTTAGTGTATAAATCTGAGTGAGAGCAATTCCGCATAAAACGCTCTTGATTTTTTAGCAAAATTTAACTGGCTTTCAAAATTTGCCGCCCCTAAAAATTTACAATACCTCAAAGGTGACGTGGAAACGTGTGCATATATTATGACGATTACAACTCATTCTTTTTTTGAATTGTTGTATCTCAAAACCAGTGGCTCTTAGGAAAAAGTATTCAAATTTTTTTTATAGATAATTATGTGATCTACAATTTTCATATTGGGTAATTTTATGATAAAACTCACCGTTTTGATGAAAATCGCGAAAATCCCTTTTTTGTGACCTTTGACCCAGAGTAAATTTTTTTCCAGTTGTCGGATCGATGGAGACTTTTTAGATTTCATTTAAAATGGTGTTTTGAACAATCCTACCATTTTAAGCTGGGTGCGGATTTTTGTAACCTCGGGTGTCTAAATTGACCGGACTAAATGCTTATTTTGAACTTAGAATATCATCGATATAATAAACTCATATATCTCCAGACCTAAATAGTCATTTTTGAAAAAATTCACATATTTGTGATGTGGTAGGTCTTTCTAATGATTCATTCAATAAAATTGGGAAATCCTTATAGACGATTTGAGCAAACCTGTACAGATGTACCTACCCTTTCATTCATAATATAAATTAATTGAATCGAAGTGCAAACTATAAAAAATAGGTATTAGTAATAAATTTTAATTTGTATTGATTGAATAGATACAGCGCTGTGAAGTTTACACATTTTCAAGATAAAAACCGATCAAATTGAATGAATAATATACTTTCTAAAAATTTGTTTTACTCCACCATTATTTTGTGTTAAAATGTCATATCTGTATTATATCTGTATTATACCTAAAAACCACTAAAACGACTAAATACTCGATTTATATCGAAAAAATATTATTTTGTGCTAATTAACACCCCCTTCCCCTGAATATAATTGGCTCAAATCCTTCGAAAGTTCAAAAGAGAAAGGTAACTAACAGATCGACAGTCCGACAGAAATTTTTTTTGCTCAAATTAGTTTTTCTATACTTTTTGTGACATTCTTGGCCTATTTACCTACAAAAAAGTTTGAAAATTTTTGAATGGCATTCCTAAAGTTAGAAATTTCTCTTTGACTTTTTATTTTGAATGAAATATATTTATTTATAGGCTAAATTCTAAAAGACTTAAGGCTCTTGCACCGTATATTTTAAACTAAGTTTAATTACCTATAAACCGAGTTCAATTTGACATTTTCGCTTGTCAAATGTCAAATTAAACTCGGTTTATAATTAAATTTAGTTTAATAATATACGGTGCAAGACCCTATTAATATTTTAGTTTCAAAGGGTGTTCCCTAAAATTCGATTTGAAAATGTTTAATTGTTGTTTCCTCAAAACGTCTACTTGCAAATTATGCATCTTCATATAGTTAGTCAATAATTGTTCAAAAATATTCATTGGTAATTATCAATATGTATCCAAATATTAATATCTGCATCCTTAAATTATTTTGTACGGAGCATTTGTAAAAGACGGTTATATTTCAAATTTCCCACATCAAGTTGTCTCCAATTAGAAAACGACGTTGTCAATGCTCATGCGCAAAAACTTTTGAACCAATTATATTCTGTTGGTTTGGAATCTGAATCTGGATTTGACTTGTAAAAATTCGCCAAAAGTGTGTGGCTATCGCTATAAAAAAGATGGTTACAATAGATAATTTCATCCAGTGATATTTTAAAAATGTTCATGAATGATGTACATAAAAAAGATGAAATCAAGGAGATTGCCATTCAAGATTTGCGACGAATGGGGGTGAAATACCGAAGAAAGAAAACAAAAGCTAGTGTACAGGTTATATTTTTAATTCTATCATAATTTTAGATTTTAACACTAAATTTTTTATTACAGGAAGTGAAGAAAACTGTTAAATGTTTTAAAATTGACTTAAACTTATTGCCTACACAAGTAGTAACTTTAAATGATGGACAACAATTAGTTGTTCCTGTAGTTATTCATGACCTATGTTCCTTTATACTGACGAAAAGTGATACTGAAGGTTTGTTTCGTAAAGAAGGATCCAAATCTAGACAGAATGAAATTAAGGTAACTTAAGCTAAAATTTTTGCATTCAAATTAATTGTTATTTCATCTTTCAGCTATCTTTAAATGCAGGATGTAGAATCGAGGATGATTATCATGTTATTGATGTAGCTGGAATATTGAAAACTTTCTTGAGAGAATTACCAGAGCCACTAATTCCAGTTATGTTTCATGATTATTTCTTGAGATGTACATTGTTGGACAAAGAAAAATTAGAAGCAATTTTTTTACTTTGTCTTTTACTTCCACAAGCAAATCTGAACACATTAGCTTATTTGCTGAGGGTAATTTTCTGGAAATAAAATAAAATAATTTTAAACCTGAATCTTACCTATTTCAGTTCTTCAATGCCATCTCCAAGCATTCAGCACAAAACAAAATGACTTCTCTCAATATGGCTATAGTTTTAGGACCTAACTTATTTCCATTCCCCCAGGATAAAGCATCATACTCTACACAGCACAAAATAAAGAAAACTTGTGAATTAGTTCAGGTACAGATTTATTGTTTTTAATTATTTAGCATAATGTAATAATCTCCTTTCCTTTTTAAGCTTCTAATTGAAAATGCTAACAAAGTTGGAATCATACCTGAATATATAATAGACCAGGTTGCAAACTCAAAGACTGCCCTTGAGGAACTCACAGTAACAGAAAAGAAGAAAAAAAGACGTAGTGGTTCCTTAACAAGTAAGACCTGCTATAAATATAATATGAAGTGAGAGGAATAATCTAAACTTTCAGGGATGTTCAATGGTCTAAAAAAGATTGTAGGAAATAAATCTGATGAAGTCTCTCCAACCATCGTGACTCCAGATCTGCTTCTGACACCATCAATTAATAGGAGTGTAAAGAAGAGAAAAATGGAGACATTAGGTTTGTCAAATAAAAAAAAGTAAGTACCTCAAAGAAACCACATTCACTTAAAACTAATTTAAATGGTATGAATATCATAGTTGGTACACAAAAGATTATGAATCATATTTTAGTGAAACTATATTATTCTTTTTAATGAATCTTTCTAAACATATTTTATCCTAAGTATAAGAAAATGAAATTGTATAATATTTTTTTTGTCATACTGCACTCAATAGAGGAAAAAATAGTCTTTTTCTCATCTTGCTACTAACTATTTTGATTCAATAAATTTTCACCCAGACATGTTTATGGAGTACAAAAATATTGTACTATAAAAATTATCATTTTTGGTGTTGACAGGGATTACAAAATTTTCCAAATAGCAATTATGTGCAGGCAAAAATATGGATGGAAATACTTAAAATGTTTAATTGACAACTAGATAATGCTTTATGAATCTCTAAATTTACCAGATAATTTCATATAAAGACTAGAAATTAGTGGTTTCTATTCATGCAGAGGGTTGGTAGGTTACAAAGAAGCTAGTAAACACAGTAGAGTAAATATTTTATTATCATTTTTGCTTTCATGAAAAAAAATTTTAGACATATTCGAATAAGTTGTTAAAGGTATTTAATTCTATTTGCTGTATAGTTTATTAGTGCGAACTGTTAGAATCTGCGAATTTATGTGCTAATCTATTAATTTAGTAGTTATTGACGATCACATAATTTATAACCATTTCTGAAGTTCCATGTGTTAGTCGTGATATACTATTGATAGCAGTTCTTGTAAAAAGGCCTGAGGGATTACTGATGAGTTGAAGAACAAAGAAGACAAAGTAAATTTGAATTGAAATTAATTTCATTTATGAAAATCGCGTTATTGATTATGTTAGTAATCGATGTTCTAGAAACTAATTTACTGTGGGAAAACTTCTTCCTAAAATAGAATATTTAACTTCTTTAAATTGATGATTAGTTTACAAAAATACTACTCACATTTATAATATAACATTTATACTCAATTACATCTAATTCTTTCCAGAAAAGATGTTATAAGTAAACTGCCAGAAGGAAAAATTCTTAAGATGCCATTTGTACCAATTTCTACACCTATTAGTGGAAATCCTAAGTGAGTACTAAATAAAATGTCATTACCTTTAAGTGTAATATTTTTTAAATTTGAATTTACTATGTTTATTATCACAAAAATATTTCGAAAAATAACACTTGCGCTTACGGGTGGGAAAGAATTATTGCATTTGCATTATTGAATTTAACTATCACTAAAGCAGATAAATTCGATGCGATAGTAGTTCTCTCAAGAAATGATTATGTTTCTAAAATGAATTATTTTCTTCAAATGGAACAAATTAAACAAATATCCGTTGATCCAACAAATCAATTTCAAAAAACTGTTAGACAAGCCCTTCAGGAAATTTCCCCAAATACACTATCAAAACCTAATTTTTCAATAATACATATGAACCCTGGAACTCCAAAACTTTACGGATTAATAAAAAAACCACAAAGAAAATAGCCCAATACGACCTGTAGTTTCTCACATAAATAGCCCAACGTATAAATTAGCCAAAGATCTGAATTTCACATTCAGAAAATTAACTAATTTCACTCCAAAATATACAGTAAAGAGGGCAGTGTCTTGAAGTGGTTCACAGAGTATCTACAAACAAGAAGTCAGGAAACAAAATACAATGGTGAGGTATCCACAGTTAAGGAAAATAAGCATGGGGTTCCCCAAGGGACAGTCATGGGACCTGACTTGTTTGTGCTATACATCAATGATATTGTTAATGTTATTACCAACTGTGAATTACAGCTCTTTGCAGATGATACAATCTTATTAATCGAAAGTGAGAATATGGAAAGTATGGTTCAAAAGATTAATGAAGATTTATGTGGATTGTTTAAATGGCTGTGTAGTGATAGTTTGAGCGTAAATGTGAATAAAACAAAAGTAATGATTCTTAAAAATAGGTATAACATGACAGATACATATAATCACAACGACATTCTAATAGATTATAAGAAAATTGAACTATATATGTAGAATAGGTAATAATTTAAGTTCTTGGTCTAAACTCTTAATCTTTAAAACAATTGTACTGCCCCATTTCAACTACTGTTCTACCATTATGTATATGTTTCAAAAGTGTGATATAGAAGTCTTACAGAAAAAGCAAAATTGTGCGTTAAAGCACATATTAGGGTGCAATAGGTACACAAGAATAAGAGACATGTTAGTAGCTACAAATTTATTAAGTGTGAAGCAAAATATTTTGCTAAATACAATGACTGTTGTATATAAGATAAAAAATGGTATGTACCCAGAACATATTTTAGAAAAACTACAATTGGTATCTGATATTCACAATTTTAATACAAGAGGTAGGCAAAATTTTTATATTACATGTGTGCATTCAACTTTGGCACAAAACAGTCTGTTTCATAAAGGTTTAATAGACTTCAATATTCTTCCAGACTATATAAAGAATTTGAATATTGTTAGTTTTAGAGAAAGGTTAAGAAAATATATTGTGGAAAACCATAGTATTATATAAGCCGAGATGTGGAACTTTTCATTTTCTTTTTTTTTTGTTGTAATGTGATAGCAATTTGCTAAATAAAGGATTATTATTATTATTATTAAAGAAGATTCAGTACATAAACTGAAAAACTTTGTAACTCCTGCTAACTCTTTTCTTGTTAACTTCCAATTTGATAAAAAATTTTTGAACAATCTAGTGGGCTGGCTATAGGTTCCCCCTTAAGTCCCCTTATTGCAGACATTTTCATGTCACATATAGAGAACATAATATTCAATTCTACAAAAGCGTCACATATAAGTTTTTGACATATATACGTTGATGATGTAATTGCTTGTTTTAAGGCACCGCGAGACAATAAGATCAGTTTTTGAATTATATCAATAGCATTCACCCAAATATAACGTTCAAAATTGAAAAAGAATTGGATCGACAGATGAATTTCTTGGATTTAAGTATCTTTCATAATAATAATACTTTCAGTTTCGATATATATAGAAAACCAACTTTCACGGATATATGTATTCCGTCGGATTAAAATCATCCTCTTTCCAATAAACATTCAGCTTTTAATTCAATGATCCACAGAGCGTTTTCAATTTCATTATCCGTAACAAATTTAGCAAAAGAAATTTCGACTATAAAAATAATTGCTTCAAATAATGGATTTCATACAAGTTTGATAGATAAAATGAAAAACAAGAAACGTAGTCAACTAGCGTACAACACCATTTATCCTCAATTAAATGTAGAAAAATCGGAAAAATTCACATCTTTAACATATTTTGGTCCTCTAACAGAAAAAGTTGCTAATGTCATACCTAAATAACAGCTTACAAACTAATAAAACCATTTATTAAACAGAGATCACAATACACCAAAATAAACCAAACAAAAAGTGACCACTTAAAAACAAACACTGGGGTCTCACAGGGAACAGTCTTGGGCCCATTGCTGTACTTATACTATGTGGAAAGCCTGACGAAATCGGGAATAATAGGTGAGCACTATATGTTCGCTGATGACACTGCGCTAGTGTATGGTGGGGCAGACATTGATGAACTTGAGAGGAAAATTAATAAAGATCTAAACATGTTTTATGAATGGTTGTGCCACAATGGACTTGTCATAAACACACAGAAAACAAAAAGACCAAACCCATAAAAATAAAAATTAATAAGCAATATATAAAAGAAGTAAATACATATAAATACCTGGGACTTAAAATAGACAATAAATTGAACTGGAATGAACATATAGATGAAATACTAAGTAGCAAGTTAACGGGTCTTATTGGGGCAATAAGACGAATAAATGCAAAACTTACAGATGACTGTAGAGCACTTCTATATAATGCCTATATACGATCTGCATTAACGTATTTAATTGTTGTCTGGAGTAACACATCTAAATTTAATTTAAATAGAATACAAAGGTTCCAAAATAAATCCATTAAAGCAATTTACAATATCCCATACAATACAAGCACTACAGACCTTTACAAGCAATTGACACTGCTTAATTTCGACAAACTGAAAAAACTTGAATATTGCAAACTTCTACATAAAATTAAATCTAAAAATGTAAAAACACAGACCAATCTAGATCTATACAGACATGAGAAGATACATTACACCAGAGGGACAAATGAACTACAAGCATCAAGACTGCGAACAAATATGGGAACAAAATCAGTAATTCATCAATCAATAAAATATTTCAATGAACTGCCAGATAAAATAAGAAACATAGAGAACTATGGGAGCTTTGTAAGGCAACTTACTCTACACTTGAATGAACTTACCTAAACCAATTTTATGTGATAAAATGTAAAATAACACACTGTATTACCTGCGATATCTGCTATAGCTGTTTTGTAGAGTATGTTTAATAAATAAATAAATAAATGTAATATTAAAATTGCTTTCAAACCTAAGACAAAACTCTCAGGATTTTTATTCAATGCCAAAGATATCACTTCAAAATTTGAAAGTTCAGGAGTTTATAAGTTGATTTGTCCTGTATGTAAAGGAGTGTATATAGGTCAGACTGGTCAATCGTTCAAGACAAGATTTAAAGAACACCAACAATCTTTTTTGAAAAATAAAACGGATTCAACGTTTTCAAATCATTGCCGTGAAAACCACCACCCATTTCCACAAATAGATCATTTTCAAATCATGCACCGAAAGGAACCAAACTTACTTAGAATCATTAGAAATTGAAATTTTTAAACTCGATCATAATGCAAAAGATATCTTGCTGAATGACCAGATTGACTTGGTATCTTCTCCTATATTTAGTGTATTCAAACAATAACGATTTTTCTAAGAACATTGTATTGTACCAATTTGGGAAGTCCACTCTATTAGCCCTTCTTGAAATATGTTCCTCTTATCTATTTAGGTACCTGCAATAATTATTTCCCACCCGTAAGCGCAAATCTATAATTATGTATTCAGTTCTTAACTCAATCTGCCCGATGATGGTCTAGTGACCGAAATTGCAATCGCAGTGTTATATTTTTCAAAATATTTTTGTGATAATGAACATAGTAAATTCAAATTTAGTTTTTGTTCATCATGTTAAATTATCACGTAGTAACGACGGATTCCATCAACCATAATATTTTTTATTTCAGTCCGAAGACTGATAAGCGAAAAAATAATCAGAAGAATGTAGCCACTGAAAAAGCTAGTCAGTAAGTAAATGTTTCTATTTTGTTGTTTCATAGAGGTGTCTACCTAGATAAACCTTCAATATCTCATTTTGATGTATAACATATTGGTTCTTGGCATGTAGGATTTTATTGAAACTAGTTTCTGGTTACAGCCTCAGTAACCGCTTCTCTTGAGCTTTTAACAAATTTCATCTATGTAATATGTTATATTTTACCGAATTACAAATTTAATATATATATGATGGTGCTCTGATATTCTCAGTTGAAATTGG
Source organism: Cynegetis impunctata (assembly GCA_030704885.1). Taxonomy (NCBI): domain Eukaryota; kingdom Metazoa; phylum Arthropoda; class Insecta; order Coleoptera; family Coccinellidae; genus Cynegetis; species Cynegetis impunctata. The sequence goes on from JARQZK010000769.1 coordinate 31,421, forward strand.
CTCTTTATTTATTTTAGGGGAAAAGAGAAAAAATCCCAGTGGTATTCTAAAAACAAAGTGTCCAAACATTCGAAAAATGAAGATGAAGAAAATGTAAGAGTAAGTAGAACAAGTCTAGGACCACGGTCAATGATAGAAAGGAGGTGGTCGGCTGTCAGTAACGCAGCAGCTTTCAGAAAAAATAAAAAACGCAACTCCTATGGCGGACCTCAACAGAATTTCAATACCGATTCAGTTGAATACTCAAACATCAATGAAGAGGCGCAAAAAAAAGAAAGTTTCGACGATAGTTTCGTTAAAATTTCCAAAATGGAATACGAACATATAAAGAATAGAGTGTCTGCAATAGAAAGACGAATTTCAATGGAAATAGATAACGTGCAATCTCAAATCGTGACAGTAACTAACGTTGGTGACAATAATATTTTAGAAGGTGTTCAAACAGCCTACGAACAAACTTTGGATCAAGCGGAACCCTTAAGTCCTACCACCGATCATTTAGCAAGAAGATTGAGCCGCGAATTGAAAATACGCCGAAGTGCGGATCATGTTGTTATAAGGTCGCCAAGTGCCAGAAAAATAGGAACTTTGAGACGAAGATCAAGGGAAATGGAGCGACAAAATGTCAGGTTAACAAGGAACCAATCTTGGCACGTTGGCTCGGGGACAAAGTTCTCCATTCCACGTGTCAATTCGAAACGGAGCCAAGCAAATTCTACCGAAACGACTCCACGTTTTTCAAATAACCTGGGGGCGAGTAAGAATATTTCAACGCCAAATTTGACTGACAGGGTTCTACGGTCTTCTATTAATGCATCTGTTTCCATTGGTTCCTTGAATATGACGGAAAAAACCTATTTTCATTCAGCAATTTCGAATAATGTTGACGATGTATCAGCTCACTGGACAAGCGCGGACAGGATTTTGACGAGCTCGAAAACTCCAACGAATGATGGAAATGCATCAAACGGAAGACCGTCTATTGCTAAACTGAGAAGCCAGAATGCCGGAATGGTTCTTGCTAAAGCAAAGCTTTTTGATAACCTTTTAGACTCTGATAATTCCAATTTAAGTAACAAGTCGATTAAGTCAAATGCAAAACTAAAAATGACTTATAAAGTTGGAAATGATGCCAAATTGTCACAAAGGATTAAGTATTTAAGGATAGAAGACAAGAAAAATAAGAAAACCATGTCGCCAAGAAGAAATCGACTAAACTTATCTCAAAGGCAGAAGTTGCATGCAGCAAGACAGTGTGTTGAGGGGCATAGAAATAGAAGTATATGTAGGACTCCTCCTGAAAGAGAAGATTCATTTGTAATTGACAAAGATTTGATATCTCCTATCAAATTTACTCCATGCAAGAGCCCTGTGATCAAAAAACCGTTGATGGCTAGATCTCCTAAAAGATTATGTAAGACACCACATATTAATAGAAGCACTCCGCTGAAAGTTTTTACGCCAAGAGGTATGGATTATTAATTGCTCAAATTAAGTGACTATTAATATATTTTTTGTAAAGAAATGAATTATTGATTTTGTATTGTGAGTTTTGAAATAAATATATTTTAATTATGATTATATAGTTGTTGAACTTTATTCAGAGGTTTATTAATATGACCAGGGCCGGATTTAGGCATGGGCCACATGGGCCCGGGCCCAGGGCGGCAAATTTTTAGGAGCGGCAAATTTTGAAGGCCAGTTAAACTTTGCTAAAAAATCAAGAGCGTTTTATGCGGAATTGCTTTCACTCAGATTTATACACTAATCACTCAACGGATATTGAAGCTCCTTCTTTGTTGTTGTTGAATTTCATCATTTGAAAAGTCTGTGCAAAGAAAAGATATCCAGTACAGAAGAAATATTGCTGTCACAATTAAACAGATATATTTTGTCAAAAGATCTCCAGGACTTATATCTAAATGTAAGGGTAGCTCTTACGATGTTTTTGTGTACACCAGTCAGCAATTGTGCAGCAGAACGTTCATTTTCTACTCTTTCACGAGTAAAGAATTATTTAAGATCAACTTTTGGCCAGAAAATGTTAGTTAACTCAGCTGTTTTAGCCATAGTGAAAAATACTTGACGTGTAAGCTTGACTTTAATGATATCATAATTTTTATGGATCAGTATTCTGACTTGATTGTTTCCTCAATAGAATCGTGTCAACCATGTATCATTGATACATTCGCTAATATTAAAGCTAGGCTTAAAAATTCTGAAAACTTTTGAAAGTTTCACTATGAATTGAATGTTTTAGCTCTCAATAAACAGTTTTATCATTGAATCGTTTTCGATATCTTAATTTTCTATGTTACAATCCACTTTGAAAAAAAAACAAAATTGATTTTTTTTAGTTTATGTTTATAATTTAAGTGGTTTTAAAATAAGTGAAAAAAATATTCATTTCTGAATGGATGGTAAACAATAATGAGACAAAAAACAATATGAAGGACGACTGTGTTTCTTTAAAATCTCGTGGGCAACAAATGACGAAACATTTAACTTTTCCTTTAATCCATATTTTTCCGTTAATTATGATAACAATAATTGTACTATGTTTAGTTTAAAAGTTGAAAGGATATCTTGAAGAGTAAGAAGAAATCATAGATTCTCTGCAAATATTCCACATAACAAAGTACTAATTAGTATTATTCTTAGATCATAGTTAGTGAGGTTATATAAAGCTATAACTTTATTAAGATGTTAATTTATTTTTAAGATATTGATGTTCACATAGTATTATTTTAGGTCTGGCAGATTGCCGCGTTTGGGAGGCGGGGGCGGCGAAATGCTTTAGGCCCATGGGCGGCAAATTCGTAAATCCGGCTCTGAATATGACTATTCAAAAAACTTCTATTAATACCTAATTATTAGGTAAAATGTGTGTTGAATTTATTGACAGTATTTTTCCTATAATTCATTAAATCCTGAAATCTATTGGTGATACTTTTTGCTAAACTACCTTCAAACTGACTATATGTAAGATGAGCAACGTGTATATTTCAGGAAAAGCAATCTTATTTTTATAGGTGCCTTTTATGAAAACCTAAACTGGGGTGAACATATTGCTAACTTTGGGAAATCTTCAAATGAAGTGGCGTATACCATATATTGTATTGGAAAATACAAGGAATGTCTAAAAATATTTTTATTTTGTCAACAAAATGAAATTTGAACTGATCTACGGAGCTAATTCAATTAAAAAGTTTGTTTTCTGTATACAAAAAATTGTTTTGAGTGCCATTTTGAAATTAAAATATGGCGAATTTTGTATAAGTCAACTCAAAAAAATAATAGGACTGCTCACTATATTTTTTAAAAATCAATTCATTGTTTTGAAAATAAATCTTATGTTAAATGTAACCCACTATACAGTTACAGTACGCGTAATCCTAATATATGGTTACCTCAACATAAACTAACAATTACCGAAAATCTTCAAACTATACTTTAGATTTTTCAATAAATTACAAGTATAAAACAGTGTAATAGAATAACTATTGGAGACACTGTTATTGTATGTTTTAAGAACATAATGTAGATTTCTGGAATAAGACAATATTCTCTAGCGTACTTCCATTGTAATCCGAATTCGTTTTATGTCTATTATGTAAAAGTACAATGTGCAATTAATTATGTATATTTATGGTAAAATATAATTTAGGCTGTATTGATATTACCACATAATACTTTGGGGTGTCATTAATTTCCGAATGGTGAAACAAAAATTACTGATTGTTAATATTCTTAAAAATTTATTGATTATTATCTTAACTCTTGGTATGTGGCATATCATGGGACTAATTCCGTGAAAACGACATGAATTAGGAAGAAAACAGTTTGCCAGAAGATATAAAGATTTTCCTTTGCTGGTAGGTACATACAAAAGAAAAATAATGTCGCAATTCAGAGATTCGCGTACTTCGTGCATATAAAATAGTTTTTCTGTGTTGTTTTTAATCATATTACTTCTAATAACTTATGTACCTATTGGATATTATACTAATTGTCTCCTCCTGGTAAAATGGTCCATAACGAATTAGACGGTACATTGTAATGTTAAAAGGTTTTTGTTATTCATGTGTTGAAGGTCCAACCTACAGTTGCCAGAAATACTTTATGGGGTAACATATTCGACAGGACACCTACTACGTGAAGGAACGAATTATAGTATAGGAAGATTCAAGAAGTTGTATGAAGGATATCATTAGATTGAATTATCACAGCTTTATAAATGACGCGCTGAATATGTAGAATAGTGGTAGAACAGCTATAGCTGAACTTCCACCTTTTGTACTTATTTTTATGTAATTCTTAGGTGCAATAGATTATTATTATTATTTTAGAGTGTCAATCTTTGCTAGTATATTTCATTAACTTAATGCTTTATTTTCCTTTTTTTTCTCAGTATTAAAAGGAATATATCTTCTTCAATTATCCATATTTTTAAATGTGGTAGTTTCAAGAAGTTGAAAAAATTTATTTTTCTTATTTGATTGATATTTCCATCAGTGTTACAAAATGAACTTACTGAAAAGTAATTAACTCAACTACAGATATATGTGAAATATCAACATTTATTATATTCTATCATACCTCTTAACTTATACTGAAACACATAAATTTTACTAAAAATGAATGCTCTTGATTTCAAATTTCCAATAGTTTCAAGCACTAGGGACCAAATGATAAAATTTATTTTATGAATACAAGTTTCTATAACTATGCAAATAAAATAATCCGAAATGTCATTTATTTTATTTTGTTTATGAAGATGAATAAAAATTAACAGATTCTCTAATTTCCACTACTATTTTTGTTCTATCATGTAACATTATCCTTAGTGCACTTCAAAATGATGGAATAAATAAATGGTAATAATTTTTTTTATATTTACCAAGATAAATATATTGAAGATAAAACAAGTGCCTCTATGAAATTTAAAATATGTACATAATCTTATAAGCAGCTTGTAAAAATTCTACTAAACAACTTTCCACAAACAAATACAGTAATGAGAGGTTTATACTACTAGGTACGTGATAATTTTTTTTTAATAATATTTTTGAACTTATCAATAGTATCACTGAAAATAAAAAGAATTTGCAACTTACATAATATTTTTTTTGGCATTTTTTAAAAAATAACTATTGTGATTATTTTCTACTCTAAACAAATCATAATCTCTAGTAACACATTTCAATAAACATTATTATCAACAGCCAAGAAACTTATTTTAGTTTCAATTTTGAAACTATGGGAAACTGACATGCATGGCATATTTTAGCCTCATCAACAATAACTCCGTGATGTTGACTGGATCTCATTCTGTACCAAACAACATGTGGAAATTGAGAGAAAATTAAATTACAGTGACTTTTATCATATATAACATGAAAATCCATTCTTTGTAGCAAATAAAATCTGTCCTCATCAAACCTCTTCACACAATCACGTTTCATCATACAACTTCCTAAACATCTTTTAGCTATCTCAAATTTCAAGGAATTAACTTCCTCATAAATTTCGTGACATAAATACCTGTAAATCTAAATGTCAACATATTTTTTAAGGCATATATGTATTGCTACTTACAGGGCAATATAAAAGTTTCTTGTTGAATATTCTTCCACCCTAAAATCAGCTCGCAAGAAATATATGAAAACACCGACTAAAATATATTTATCAATCAATGCGCAGCAATGGTCCATATACAGAAATTCTTTGATGTGGGGTTTACCTAGAAAAATTGTTTATAAAAATTATATACAAATCTCATCTTTTTATAGTACATATTAATTTGAAAAAGTAATATGCATGATCGTGGATGTTCATACATCTTTTTTTGGAGGAAATGTATATATCGTTAGACATATTTTATTTCGATTTTACCGCACTTTGTGTACGAGGGAGCATAGATGAACAAATTTATGTTTTTTGTCACGTTCAAAATCTTTGAAAGGAGTTATGATCTAATCTATTTCACCTTGACTCTACCAGTGCTGTCGTAAATAATGTAGAAGTAATTACTACTAATAACTATTGAAATTTAAAAAACTTAAGTAGTCCCATATTTATCTATTTGAATAAGTTTCAGCAATTTTCATGATACCTTCACAAATATGCTCAGATTACTGTAATTTTCGCCTTGAACTTGTTCTGTACACCTAAAAGTTAGAAGCTTGAAATAGTCAAAAGCAACTTGCATAGTATATAAATATTGCGTTTCTTTAAAGTTACAAATTGTATTCAAAAGAATAGATTTAATTCATTTGAGCCTATTAAGTAATTATAGAAAAATTATCAATTGTTGAATTCACTAATCTATAAATCTAATGCAATCATTTTATATGTAGCTATTTTAAAATAAATATACTAAATTTTACATGGAGACTAAAGAAAAATGTGGAACATCTTTCAAATCATCAGAATTTCGTGAAGCTTTAATAGAACTTCCTTCCGAGGATAAATTAGTTTGTTCTTTGACCATCAAAGTTAGAAGTAGAGTAATAACTAAGTCAAGAGTAAATTATGAACGCTTTAGGGTATTGTGATATGAAAAAGATTTAGAGAATAAAACACCTTTTATCAATTCTCTACACTGATCGAACTTTCGGAATATCATTTATTAAGTTTTTGATAAATTTGTTGAGTTTTCTGCTTATAAAAATAATAAATTCAACTGGGATATTTTGAAATTAATAGGCCAATCATATATTTCCACGCAGTATAATTTCAAAAGTTGCCACTATAGGCGCTGATATGCTTACAGTAAGAAGTGTTTTATTTGACGTTTCTTTATCAAACAAATCCCAATATTTTGATTTTATACGAAGAAAAACACGTCGCAAATTATTCGTGAACAAAAATTGAAACTTTCTCGACCGGAAATACATTAAAAAAATAGCTGTTAAAATGAGGGCCCTCGGAATATCACTTTTAAGTTTAACATTAACTGCAATAGTTCTTGCAAATGCCTACTATCAGAAAAAACAATTTTATCCTTCTGTCGTCTACATTACAAAATCCAATCCTAGTATGGCTGTGAGTATATAAATATTAATCTCCCAGAACAACAGATGCATTTACAGTTCACTTTTATATTTTTCAGGTAATATATATCCAAGCTTTTATATGTGTGCTTATTGCTGGAAAAATAATTAGGAAGATATTTTTTGGACAGTTAAGAACTGCAGAGTTTGAGGTAGTATTTTGTCTGATGATTTGAAAACTGTGACTAATAAAATAAATTTTCAGCACTTGATGGAACGATCATGGTATGCTATAACAGAGACTTGTTTAGCATTCACCGTGTTCAGAGATGACTTTAATCCGAAATTCGTGGCGCTCTTCACTCTGTTATTATTTTTGAAAAGTTTCCATTGGCTTGCAGAAGATAGAGTAGATTATGTAAGTAGAAATAATTGTTTTTTATTACTAATTTGAAATTTACTAATGAGTCGCAATTCTACATTATATTAACTACTCATATCTCTACAATTATACTGTAATATAAGCAACCAATTAAAAGCAGATGTGGGTTGCAGATAAGTTCTAATATTTTCTCCAAAGCTATTTGCGTTTTTTCTTACTAGATGCTTTCTGGTAATTTACTCTTGAGTGGACTCCCTATTCTCTGATTACAATTAGAATATAGAAATTGTCTAGAATATCCTCTAGGCTATTTTAAGTTCAATGTTACTAAAAAATGTTTGCTGCTGTGAAACATTTTTTCTCGTTTCAGATGGAAAGAAGTCCAGTAATCAGTTGGCTGTTTCATATAAGAGTACTTTCCTTATTACTTTTATTAGGATCTCTGGATCTTCACTTCATCCAACATGCATACCTGTCGACTATTTCAAAAGGAGCTTCAGTACAATTAGTATTTGGATTTGAATATGCTATTTTATTGACAATTGTTTTCAACATTGCCATAAAGTATGCCCTCCATTCAGTAGATCTCAATAGCGAATCGCCATGGGACAACAAGGCTGTATTTTTGTTGTATACAGAATTAGTTATGGGCTTGATCAAAGTAATTTTATACATTGCTTTTGTTGCGATTATGGTCAGAATCTACACCTTGCCGCTATTTGCTTTCCGGCCAATGTATTATACATTGAGAAACTTCAAAAAGGCGCTCAGTGACGTTATCCTTTCCCGTCGAGCCATTCACAACATGAATACTTTATATCCCGATGCAACAGCGGAAGAATTGGCTACTTCAGACAATGTTTGTATCATATGTAGAGAAGAGATGACTACAGCGTCCAAGAAACTGCCGTGCAATCATATATTCCACACTTCTTGCTTGAGATCGTGGTTCCAAAGACAACAAACCTGTCCGACCTGTCGTTTAAACATACTCCGCACTGAGAGGACAGAACCTAGACCAAGACCAATGCCTGCTAATCAACCTAACCAGTTCTTCAATGCTTTCGTTGGACCTAATCCATTTCAAATGTTCAATAGAAATCAAAACGTTGGACCAAATCCGTTCCTCGGAATGAATCAGAACCAAAATGCTCAGAACGCTGCGCCTAATCCAACTACGCCCTCTGCAAACGCTGCCCCGCCCAATGCTCCACCCACAATGAATATTCCCGCATTTCCGCTACCACCGTTCCCATTATTTCCGTTTATGGCTCCGCCTCCCATGCCACCTCAAAATTTACAACATTTAAGTGATGAGGAATTGAGGCAGATGGAAGGGAATGAAAGGGCAAATATAGAAGCAAGAATTCAGTGCCTCAGGAATATTCAGGTAACAATTTGGTTAAAAAATTTTTTTAATAACATGATGATTTTTTCTTCCATTTGATTTTTTATATATTAGTATTAGACTACAGGCCCATATCAAAAAATGGATGGGTCATATGAACCACCAGGTGATGTATATCACTGGTGTTTATTACTCTGGTGAGAATTCAAAAGTGCAGGTAGAGGAAGTACATTTTGGTCATATATTTTTGTACGGCATTTTTACCATGGATAGATCCATGAAAAATAATGAGAAAGCGCGCAGTGCCGTAAAAAAATGGTGCGCCACAAAGTCGGTAAATTTTTTTGATTTTCTGACAATTTCCAGGGTAAATTTGGTCATTTCATTCTGTACGGCATCAGTTTCAATACAGCTTCTAATCCATTATTCGGCAACGCCGTACAAAAATCATGCGACAAGGGGAAAAAATCGAGGGTTGCACCCCCCTCCCTTTCCGAGGTCCGGGGGTGATTTGAAACAACATAAAATTAATTTATTTTGAAAGTATTTTATGCATAGATATTTTTTTACATGCCGTACATTTTCGTTGGTCCAAAGGTTTGTAGGGGGAAACAAACTCTAGGAAAAATCCATAGAACGAAATGTAAGAAAAATCCATATAACGAAATGTAAGGTGAAATTCATGACGATATTTTTTTATACGGCATTTAGATTATTTGTACTTAATGCAATAATTTATAAAAAGTTAATGCCGTACAAATCTGAAAGTTCATATTGATAAAAAAGTAATAAAAATATTAAATAAATATAATTTACATATATATCGTCATTTTCATCAGCCTAATAGATATGGTCTGCATTAAAATGTACGGCATAATTTTTTCCTAATTTATTTATCTTAATACTATTTAAAACAAGGGAAAAATGTAGAAAATTGCTATATTTTATTAATCTATGAATATTTAAATTTTCGTAATAATTCAAAAAATTTCAGTTTTTGTATTTCTCTATAATTTTTTTTAGAACAGTTTCTTTTGAACGGCAATACTATATAACAATTAAATTTTACAATATCATGTTAAAAAAAAAGTTGCTGTACAGAGTCCTATGATTTTACAGCTTTATAAATCAAGTATACCATGAAATTAAGATATTTATTAATAAACATTCAAATGAACAATAATTTTTTGACGGCATTATTTTTAATAGTACTTTGGAGTGCTAAATAATGTTTTGGAACCGAAGCCGTACTTTTTCAAATCACCCCCCGGACCACGGAAAGAGAGAGGGTTGCAACCCTCGATTTTTTTCCCCTTGTCGCATGATTTTTGTACGGCGTTGCCGAATAATGGATTAGAAGCTGTATTGAAACAGTATGAAACTGATGCCGTACAGAATGAAATGACCAAATTTACCCTGGAAATTATCAGAGAATCAAAAAAATTTACCGACTTTGTGGCGCACCATTTTTTTACGGCACTGCGCGCTTTCTCATTATTTTTCATGGATCTATCGATGGTAAAAATGCCGTACAAAAATATATGACCAAAATGTACTCCCTCTACCTGCACTTTTGAATTCTCACCAGCACTCAGTTGGACAGCTTTCGAGTGACGGCATAGTGCTGAATCTTATTATTTTATGCTCTTATATCGTCCTATATACATCACCTGGTGGTTCATATGACCCATCCATTTTTTGATATGGGCCTGTAGTCTATATATTGATCAATCAAGCGCCTATGATTGTCTAGTTAGGGAATTGTTGTTAGGTAAATTAGAGTGCATGGGTATACGAGAAATGGCCGGAAAGTGGTTTCAATCATATCTAACACAACGTCAACAACGAGTTGGTGTTTTAAAGGAAGGGAAAGAAATAAAGTCAGAAGTATTAGAATCTAGATTTGGGGTACCTCAAGGCAGCGTATTGGGGCCAATCCTATTTTTGATTTTCATTAATGATTTGTTCACTATAAATTCAAATTTCATAACAGGTTTTGCAGACGATGCAAAGGTTATTATCAGTGCTAGTGACATACAACAGCTAGAAATGAATGCTCGAGATTCTTTTAAAGAAATTAATTCCTGGTTTGCTAATAATAAGCTTGTTTTAAATAAAGATAAAACATCTGCTGTAATGTTTGGTACATATAGATCTAAAATAGAGAAAGAATTCATTAAGATAGATGACAATCATGTAAAATTGGAAGAATCAACTAAATATTTAGGTCTATACATAGACAAATTTTTGAAATGGTCATACCATATAGAATACCTATCAACGAAATTGAGTAGAGTAGGGTATGGAATAAGATCTCTCAATAACTATTTAAGCCAATCTTGTATAAAGACAGTTTATTTTGCAAACTTTGAATCACTATTAAGATATGGAATAATATTATGGGGAATAAGTGCAAGAGTAAATGAGATATTTGTCATACAGAAAAGAATTGTGAGAATTATGTTTCGGTTGAAATATTTGGAATCATGTAGAGGAATATTTAGAAAAAATAACATTCTGACGGTCTATGGTATTTATTTGTGTGATTGCTTGATATTTTTCTTTAAAAACAAAAATATTATGGTAGAGCATACAACATCTCATGATTACCACACAAGAACTCTTGATTTACATTATCCCAAACACAAACTAAGTCTAAGTGAAAAACATCCGTCCTATAATTGTATAAGAATTTATAACAAATTGCCAAATAGTTTTAAAAGTATAAATAAGTTTAGTTTTTTTAAAAGAAAAATAAAAGAAATGCTTATTAATTTGGAACTGTACTCACTGTCTGAATACTTTAACAGTGAGGTAGACGTGATGTTATGAGGATATTTTAGTTTTTGATTTATAAGTTTTTGACACTATTTCATTCTATGTTGTAATTGTTGTACGCACATATTCTGAAATAAAGATTATTATTATTATTATTATTATTATTGATGCCTATGTTTCTGGTTACTGGCTGGAAGAGATAAAAGTATTGAAGTATATATTTTGCTCCTCAAACGATCTTTTCATTTGCAACATTCTGTAATATAAATATAACGAATGTTTAATGAGTACCAAGTAATTAGCACATTATTATTCTTTTCCTTAGATTATGTTGGATGCAGCGGTAGTAATGATGCAGCAATATACAGTAGCTGCAACTCTCTCTGGAGCATTTCCACAACCGAGCAGACCAACTGCCAGTCCTGGACATTCTACCTCAACAGAAAACTCTTCGATGGGAGAAGGCGTTACCGGTGATAGTTTACCAAAACCATCAACAAGTAGTGAAAATACTGCGCCTAAGACTGAGATTCCTATTACCAATTTAAATGGGACCCACACATTGGGATCTGAACTAGAGACTAACTCTTTTGTTGAAACTAAAGTGGGCACGAATTTAGAAGTTAGAATTAATGAAGATATAGTAGACAGTGATACACCCAGTACTTCAGGTTCTTTGTCGCCTGAAGCCGAGATTAGGCAGAGGAGGTTGAAAAAGTTCCAGCATGGTCTCGAACAGCAAGAATAATACGGAACTACTTTTTATTTGGTGAAATCTTAAGTATATGGAAGTGGTAATCGGATATTTCTTATTGAATGCAGAATGGTAAAAATCAAATGTGAGCAATTACTTCTGTTACAGTCACATAGATTAAGTAATTTATTTGTTGATGTAATTTGAACCTAAATCTTTTCTCAAACTTCTGAATATACTTCCTGTTGGACTGTGTCCTGTTTTTTTCTAAAATCAAATTGTTTTATATGTCTTAACGTGATTTAGTAGAAAAATTTTTGCAGAAATCAATTGAAACATGATTGGAAAATGAAATTTTGAAATCTAGAAGCATACAAAAATATACTTTGACTTTAGTTAGGAAAGTGTGGAAAACTTAAGGTATGTAAAAAAACAGTTATTAACACATGAACTGAAAATTTTATATCCTTTCATACTTTATAATTAATCAATGAATTTTATTGATTAATTGATAACTACATATGCAAGCATCTGACCAATTCCTCCTTATGTCAATGGCCAGTTTCTTGAGATAATATACTTACAGTAGTGTGCGAATTAATGTGAACACAAACGATAATTCGAAAAAATAAATATTTATTGGTTACATTTAAATGCAATCGAAAAATCAATACAATTCAAATTGTTTTGATATGAAATATGTCCTTCCTTAGCTGCAATAACTTCTTGGACACGTTTTGGCATGGAATCAATAGGTTTTTCACAATTTTTAGTTATTTGCTAGTCCCGAAACCATATCTGGATGACAACCTCAATGAGTTTGATTTTTGTTGTACGATCTATTTTACGTAGTATAGCTTTCAAGAGTGCCCACAATTTTCAATCGGATTAAGATCTGGTGAGTTTCCTGGCCATTCAAGGCATGATATATTTTTATCCTTGAAATATTTCAATATCATCTTGGACACGCGACAAGGAGCAGAGTGTTGTTGAAAAACTGCTTGACCATTAGCATCAACTTTTCTCAGTTCAACTTCCAATCTATGATCTAATAAGCTTTTGTATTTTTGCGAGTTCATCATACCTTCGATTGGCACAAGGGATCCAGTACCTTTATATGAAAAGCAACACCAGAACATCTTCTTTAAAGGATGTTTAACTGTTTGGTCAATATGAGCTGCAGTAAGTTTTTCGTTGTCACTCTTTATTACGTAACGAGATCGCTGCCTTTGTACTGAGAAATGGCTCTCATCTGAAAACAACACAATCCTCCATTCTTGGACAGTCCAGCTCTTGAAATTTTTTGCCCAATCATATTGTTTTTCAATCATAGGAGCTGTCAACAACTGTTTCTTTTGAGATCCAATTGTTTTTTTTTCCAACTTCTATTAGTCGTTTTCGAACAGTGGATTAATGAATGATGACTCCAGCGTTAGCTTGTTTTTCTAGAGTTTAATTTACTTTCTCTTATTGAAAAACCTTCATCTCTTGCTGTTGTCTTTCTTTTTCTTCCACATTTTCCTCTTCTGTTCACCTCAATAGTCCCAGTGTCTTTTTTTGCTTCAAAATCTTATTTACGGTTCCTAAACTCACATTACACTCATTGGCAATATCTCTTTGAGTCATTGATGTGTGTTAATTCAAGGTAATAATCTTAGTGCGCTTTTTGGGACTAATATACATCCTCAAAAATTTCAATCTAGTACGGTCCTAGTTCAGCTTACTCCACCAACAATAAATTAATTCAGAAAACAACCAAAATACAACGTGTCTGTAGCGTGACACGTCTAAATACTCACTGACTGTCAGAACTGTGAAACCAAATGACCGCTAAAATAACATAAACGTGTTGCCGACTGCGAAAAACAATAAAATTTCGAAAATTATGATGTGTTCACATTAATTCGCGGACTACTGTATGTCATATTGATGACTACAATACTAGGTAAACCCAAATATTCTAAAGTGATTTCAACTTGTTTGCGTGAAACCTTAAAAATATCGTGTTTTGTAAAGTTGTCCCAAAAAACTATTGTATTTAATTAAAACATCAGACATTGAAATAAAGTTGCTCTAATACTTTATGCAAAACTGTATTTGTTGTGATTATTGTGTTGTTTCTATACAATTTCGTCTTGGTCCCATATTCAACTATGACAATATATATCTTTACATTTCTAAAAACAGTGTTACTGTAAAGTTTAATTGATCGGTTGTAATATATACTTCAATTCAGTCCAACTTTCAAATGAGATAAAATTGCAAAATTATTAATGATTAATTCATGAAAATATATACTAGCTGTTTTCTTACAAGACAAATTTTCCTTTCAAGGGATATACAGTGCATTCCTTATTTAATTACTTTTCAGTTTCTCATAATGTCATATATTCAAAATATGTGCTATTTTTATCTAAATATTAGTTTCAATAATAACATCTATGAATAATATGTAGGTATCAAATCTTGAAAAGATTTACGATAAAATATAAATTTGTTATTTTAATTTCTAAGCATTGTATTTTATTATCTATAGAATACCTACTGGATGGTTTTTTTAAATTTTGAATCTATTATATAAGTCAGATATTCAAAGTGTAAATAAATAGACTTTTTCATTTCAGTATTTTTATTCCAGCACTAAATTTCTTCAAGTATATAAATAGTACTTCAAATTTATTATATCAAGGTCTTATTTTATTTAGTAGAAAGCAGTTAACTTTACATAAATGGGTAGTTTTATTTCACGCAGAACGTATTGTCAAATTAATAATTAATTGCGCTAGCCCACAATGATAAATTTATCCGCGTTCATGAAATCTGCTTGAATGACAAAAGAAGTTTTTAATTCTTAAAGTCGGAAAAAAGTAGTTTCAAATTGGCCTACTGCAAATTGATGCTATTATCGCCTCACGTAACGGATAGAACCCATTTATATTCAATAATTGGATATTCAATCAAATATTTTTTGCAGAGTTGTATGATTTATTTTCCTATCATTAAAAACATTTTTTAAATTACTCGATTAGTTCAAACAATGTTTCCGACTGTTCTGTTATATCGCATGCGCCTATAGTCTGTCCAGTGAGAGTTGGCGTGCACGTCGTCAATCAAATATGACGTCGATCGTGAACACTGTTGCCAGACGTAATAAATAATCTTAAATCCAACTTTTACTTATAGCGTTCTCCATTGGTAGAACTAGTGCGCACTGGGTGTAATTTTTATGATCCATTGGTAAGCTTAGTGTGAGAGTTCTTGATCCATTGGGAAACTAGGGCAACCTACCTGTCAAAACCTTCCATTCTATAAATATTTGGTAGAGGTTCTTTCAATGAAACCATACCATTATTTATTAAATCAATAATGTAAGAAAAGGTAAATTCATCGTAATCTGTAATCAAAGCACACTCTCTCAAGAAGCAGTCTGGCCAGAAAAAGTTTAAATAAAAATACTCAGTTGTCAACTTAAAAAGCGTATCCCGGGACACAAAGGGTTACTAATTCGTTATTAATTTCAAATTGAAGGTTTATTTCTTGGGAAATTTTATTACATTTCATGAACAAAGAAAAACTTCAATTTTACGATTAAAAATAAAAAAGCGGAACTTAACTAACATAACCTCAAAAAACAAACAGCTGTAGTGTTACCGAAACCCGAAACGGAATTTATAAAACTTGTGATCCATTGGGACTGTCCTAGGGCAGCTTTGTGACAGAACTAATCGAGTTTCAGTGCCGCACTACCCAAAATCTTTGAAGAATTAGGTTACCGCGGCGACTGTCAAACGTGAAATGCCAGAGCGTTCGTCGAGAGGGTCCGACAACATTGCAAATTTTGAAATAGAATGACAACTTAACAATCATTTGTCGAAATGGGTGATCCGGTCACTATCACCATATAGCTACTTTTTCAGAACTTACGACAAATATGAATTTTGACAATTTCGAATTTAATTTATTTGGGTAGGCAGCCTTGCGTCGTTATTTGCGCATGTCTGTGACGTGCACGCCAACTCTCACTGGGGGAGCTTTCCAACTACGACACAGAGCGACACGGTGTTCATCGCTTCTTGTTCCAACTACGACACAGTGACACACGGACGAACACAAAAAAAAGTTGAGTTGGAGCGTGTAGTGTTTCAGTGCTACCAACATTTATAGTCGATTTATTGCATTAACGTTGGCAATAGTTTTAATTATTAATTTATTAGATCATTATCATTGCATTATATCATATTATTATTTCACTTACAGTTTTCATTATTTAACGTGATACAAAATTGTGTAATGACGGTGTATGTAATTCGTAATAAACCGAAACAGAAACGCTCTCTGGCGTTTTACATACAAATCAAAAAGGCTCTCCAACAAGCACCCGTACACCGTGTTCGGTAGTGTGACACAGAGTGGCACGGTGCTGCCTTGTTGGAAAGCTCCCATTATAATTACATTAGGTAATCACTAATCATTATCATTGCACTGCTTGATGAAAATGAGGCGAAGTGGTTGGTTAAAAAAAAAGGAAACACACGTGTTTCATTCCTCCCTGAATTATGTGTCAGGGATGCGGGCAGCTTGAGTTTGGAATTAACTCCTTCAGCCAGATCAGAGGATACACTTGTATGTACAAGTGCATTAAGGATAGGTGAGACGGGATATTTATGGAACATAGGAAGTGTGGGTACGGTTCAGAGGATTAATACTGGCCTAGCATTCGCCTTGTAAGTATGCAAGCAGTGACTTACATTACCATGAGGAAACCTCTGAAAAAACTCATGGCAGTCTAGTCGGCCCCGGGGTTCGAACCCGAGCGAGCCTTAGTACTCGACTAACTAGCTTGGTGGTTGGTTGAATATAAACCTATTGTTTTATAGTTCAAATCACAGGTGCTTATTAATCCATGGAATGTTCAATTTTCCTAAACCGCCACCACCGTCAAGCTCTTTGCAACCATCGTGGCAAATTTGGTGCAGATCGGTTCAGTGGTCTAGTCGGAAATCGGAGAAGCGTAAAAACGAAAGCCCAAACTCGGGGAAAAGTGGAACTTCGCTCGGCTTCGGCTCGTTTCGCCCCAACAAAGTTGTTCAAAAAAAATTACATACATAGAGCCATTTTTCACAAGTATATTACCGTATTGAATAATTTTTGAGTTCTGAGTCATTCTTTCAAACGAATATTGGCCATATGACAGCTAGATACATTTGATGTGTCACCAAAATTAAAAGAAGTAAAAAAACTAAACCTAGCTGTCACTGAACGTAAATTTTTGGGCATGAAAAGTTCATAATTTTGATTACCTATATTAAATACTCTATTATTGTATTTTATACAAAAGCGCAGTATTCTACTACATAGAATACCAAATAACCCAAGCTAGTTAGTCGAGTACTTATCGTACGCTGGCTAGTATTTGGGAGGTGTCGGGTTCAAACCCCGGGGTTTATATACTTCATTCTCAGTCGATTCTCCAACAAAAATGGAGGATGTCGAAATTTCCGCGGTGAAAGCGCTCTGTGTTTCCAGTTTACCAAATTACATTAATATATAAAAAAGAAATGCGATAGAAAAGAATTGTTAGTACGATAAAATTTTTTTTTGGGGTTACTTTTTATAAAGCCTGTTAAGATGATATAATTGGTTCCCGTAGCATTTGCCTGAATGAGCAAATTATCCAAGTAGATCTTTTACACCTATTGGAATTATCAATTAAAAGAAAGTTTCTCAGAGTAGGAGAAGTAATAATAATGTTTTCAGGCTGTCCAAATTTTGATATTTTTCTACAGCTTTAGCTACACTTTCGCTCATGTCGCCGACTATGAGGTTTTGAAACTACTTTATACTGATTGTTATGTTGATTACATAGTTTTTCTCTAGAATTTTAAAGATCTACCTCCTTCAGTTTTAATGGCATTTAACGTTGCTTAGATACGTTTTACTCTTCTTATTTCAGAAACTACAGAAACTATCAATTTGAGCACATACCCAGTTCTTTAAATGTAATTTTTCTCATTCAACTTGGTATTTTCACTCATATATTCTTCAATACCTAAGATACTACCTAAAAATTTGTTTTCTGTTTCACATGTAGATTCTTCGATTATTAGGGCATATGAAATAAATAGATACATTTTTTTCAGCAACACTTCCACTTCGTTTATATTTTATTTAAATGAATGAAATACTATTATTGGACGACAAAACCAAATAATCAGTGAAGAATTACTAGATGCTTTGCAGCCAAAATATCCGGACTGTCTCTTCTACAGTTAGGCTTGCGTATGCTCTGGAAGTAGCACCTCCTTCACCTTGACGCGAACTTCATATTGTTACGAATTCGGGTTCTCTAGGATGATTTCCAATAACTAACTAAATTTAATTAATGAACAAATCGGTATTTATTTACAAAACAATAATTTCAAAATAACCACACTTTTCAATAACTGTCACTACTTCAAAACACAAGCTTCGTTCTTCTTTAATAACACGGTAATTCACTGTAGACTAATTGTAGACTGTCCCTCGCCTCTTCTATGGTCGCTTTTATATGTCTTGTCATTCCCTCGAGAAGCTTCCAGAATGTTCTAGTCTTCGAATTAAGAGGGCGGTTACTTCAACGTTCATCGAATATTCCAGAGAACACAGAGTCGGCTTTAGACATTTTCGTAACACTGCCCCCCTCTTAAGTTTGATCGTCCCGATCAAAATCTTCTGATACACTTCCACCGTGATACTTTGCTAGCCTATCTAAATGTACAACTTTAGGCTTCGTCCTAGGAGTGCGTTGGATTCGGTAGACAACATCATTTATCCTCTTTGTGACTTTATAGGCTCCTTCCCAATTCTGGCTCAATTTAGGTGATAACCCTTTCTTTCGCTGGGGATTGTACAACCATACTAAATCTCCTTCTTTAAATCCGGCTGAGTTCGCCCTCAAATCGTATCTGGTCTTCATTCTATCAGTACTAGCATCTATCTTATCCCGGACGTGCTCATGGATCTTGCTTAGGTGCAGTCTCAATTCATCTGCATAAGTCTTTACTTCCAATGGTGTTTCTTCGGGAGTACCGAACAGCAAATCACATGGTAAACGTAATTCTCTACCGAAGAGTATCTTTGCTGGAGTATGACCTGTGGAATCATGAACCGATCCTCGATAAGCCATCAGCAGTACTGGCAAATGTCTGTCCCAATCCTTTTGGTGATCAGCCACAACCTTCGACAGGTATTGTTCCATGGTGCGATTGAATCTTTCCACCATCCCATCAGACTGTGGATGTAATGGAGTGGTTCTGGTCTTTCGGATGTTCAATATCTTCATCACTTTCTTAAAAACTTCGCTTTCGAAGTTTCTTCCCTGGTCTGAGTGCAATTCCAGTGGAACTCCGTATCGAGATATGAACTGATCTACCAGTACACGTGCGACAGTCTCAGTCTCTTGGTTCGGAAGAGCATAGGCTTCGGGCCACTTGCTGAAGTAATCCATGACAACCAGTATGTATTTATTTCCATCGTTAGAAGTTGGAAATGGCCCGGCAACATCAATAGCGATCCTCTCAAATAGAAGCCCTACATTGTATTTCTCCATTTTTCCATGAGTTCTCTTTGAGGGTCCCTTAGTGGCTGCACATGTTGGACATTTTCTGCACCAAGCTTCTACGTCATCACGGCAGTAGACCCAATAAAATCTTTCCCTTATCCTTGCAATTGTCTTATTCACGCCAAAATGGGCCCCTGAGCTTCCACCGTGGATTTCCTGTAGAAGTTCTTGCACTTTGCTGGTTGGCACCACTAAGAGGGTTTTGATTTCTTTACCATCCGGACTTTCCCATTTCCTCTTGAGTAACCCATTTTCAAGAATTAAGGAATCCCATTGCGCTCACAGTGCCTTCGTTTTAGCGCTCATCGTTGAAATATCTTTCCAGGTGGGTCTACGGTCGAGTCTTTTCCATTCTCTGAGATGCTTTATTTCAGGATCTTGTTCCTGTGCCTCAATTAATTCTTCTGTCGTCCATCCCTGTTTCAAATCGATGGTAGTTCTCCTTAAATCGATTATTCCTTCTTTCATTTCAATTTTCTTGCAGTGGCGACATTCTTCTTTGCATGGTCGTCTGGATAAAGCATCAGCATTATTATGGATTTTGCCTCGTCGATGTTCTACTTTGCAGTCATATTGTTGCAGTCTTTCTATCCATCTTGCGATTTGGCCCTCTGGAATTCTTCATCTGCAATAACCATTTGAGTGCTGCATGGTCAGTCCGAACCAAAAATCTTCTTCCATAAAGGTACTTGTGAAAATGCTCTATGGATTTTATCAGAGCTAACAATTCCTTTCGAGTAACGCAATAGTTTCTTTCTGATTTGTTGAAAGTTTTGCTGTAATATTCGATGACTCTTTCTTCGCCTCCTTGTACTTGTGACAAAACAGACCCAATGCCCATATTGCTAGCATCCGTATCTAGAATAAATAGTCCTGTAGCCTGTGGATACGACAAAATAGGGCTTGAGCAAAGTGCAGCTTTAAGTTGTCGAAATGCTGCCTCACACTCTCTTGTCCAGTTGAAGGTGGCTTTATTTTCAGTTAATTTATGTAATGGTTTAGCTATATCAGCAAACTTATCTACAAATCTCCGATAATAGGTACATAGTCCTAGGAAACTTCTAACCTCATGTTTGTCTTTCGGTCTTGGCCATTCTCTTACTGCTTCGACCTTATCCTCTGATGTATGTATTCCACTAGATGATATTGTATGTCCTAGAAAATGTACCTGATTTTGAAATAGGCAACACTTTTTATATTTCAATTTCAAATGAGCATTCCTGAATCAGCTGAAAATTTCTTTCAGATTTTTCAAGTGGTCTTCGAAGGATGCTCCCATAACCATCACATCATCTAGGTATACTAAACAGGTTTTCCAAGTTAATCCTTTCAGAACCAATTCCATGAGTCGTTCAAACGTTGCCGGTGCATTGCATAACCCAAAAGGCATACCATTGAATTGGTACAATCCACTTCCAGTTGAGAATGCAGTTTTCTCTTTATCATCAGGGTGTATCTTTACTTTCCAGTATCCACTCTTTAGATCTAATGTCGAAAACCGCTTCGACCCCGCCAGTGTTGTTAATGTGTCATCTATTCTGGGTAGTGGATAACTATCTTTCTTGGTAACATCATTAAGTTTCCGATAATTGACACAAAATCTAAAACAACAGGTGCTAATCATGGACTTGATGACTCTTCTATGACTCCCTTCTCGTTCATGGATTCGATTAATTCAGCTACTTCTGATTGTTTAGCTAATGGAAGTCTTCGAGGAGCTTGTCGTATAGGGTGGGCATTCCCTGTGTCGATTCGGTGGGCATCTAAACCAGTTCCTTCGAGTTCTTGGTCTTCAAAGAGGTCGCTTTCTTCGTGGATAAATTTTCGAGCCAATTTTATCTGTTCTGATGATAAATGTTTCCATGAAGTCTCCAATTTAGTGAAATCCACATACTTTTTCTTAGTTTCTTGTATATCAGCTGGTTCCTCACATCGAGCTATCCACGACACTGGTTCCAATGTAGCCACTGTTTTTCCTTCTTCAATATTCAGCTGTTCGTTACTAATATTAGCTACTCTTACAGGGATGTTTCGTTTTGTCAGAGATAAAGTCCTAGCCGTTAAAAATGTACAGTCTAATTTAGGTTCAATGAGTCCAACACACCACCCAGGATCGTGTTCTGGTCTTACATAGATAATATGCTCTGAGCAAGCAGGTATCTTATAGGCTTGAATTGTTTTCAGACTTACTTGATTTTCATTGGAGCCATAGTTTGGAATGAATTCCTCATTTCCAATCTTTAAAATTCCCAGTATTCTTTTCGTAGACTAATCCATATTTTTTCACAATGTCCATACCCAAAATAAACTCATCAGTAATGTCTGCTACAAGAACTTTGTGTGGAATCTGCAATCTTCCCCCAATTTCCAATAAAATCTCAGCTTCTCCACGAATATAGCTCCTTTGACCAGTTGCTGTCTTCAGAGTTATATTGTACCTCATTGGAGTAATTTTAGATGTTGGTAATATATCAGGCCTAACTAATGATACTTCAGCGCCAGTATCAACAATTACCTTCACAGGTTGTCCTGAGATTGAGCCATTAACTGATAAACTTCCACCTGCAATGCTTCTAATGAAAACGGTCCTGGGGGCTGTCACTTCCCCAGTCAGAGTTTGCCCCTTTACTCTGACTGGTGGTAGTTTTCCTGATTCCTCCTAGGTGCTGGTGAGGATGATCTTCCTCTGTTTCGGTTGTCATCTCTGCCTCTGTTCATTCTGGTTATTGGCATCCCACACTTCTGACACCAGTTGTTACGAATTCGGGTTCTCTAGGATGATTTCCAATAACTAACTAAATTTAATTAATAAACAAATCGGTATTTATTTACAAAACAATAATTTCAAAATAACCACACTTTTCAATAACTGTCACTACTTCAAAACACAAGCTTCGTTCTTCTTTAATAACACGGTAATTCACTGTAGACTAATTGTAGACTGTCCCTCGCCTCTTCTATGGTCGCTTTTATATGTCTTGTCATTCCCTCGAGAAGCTTCCAGAATGTTCTAGTCTTCGAATTAAGAGGGCGGTTACTTCAACGTTCATCGAATATTCCAGAGAACACAGAGTCGGCTTTAGACATTTTCGTAACAATATGTTCAATGATTTCATCATAGAGAAATTATTTAATAAAGCACAGAACATTTATTAAAATTCTGTGCTTGTCAATCCATTAAAATTATTTGCATTAACCTAAAAACTCGAACGGGAAAATATAGCGTAATTTCCAAAAGAAGAATTTAAAACTTCAAAGGCTAATCATTTAAAGTGAGTTACTTATAATTCTTTTTGGTAAATTAAATGAATACTGCCTCAACATCACACCATATATTAAAAATATTACAATTTGTCAACATGTTTTCGGTAACTAACCCATTATTAGTTACAAACATGCTGGCAAAATATTATTATATCTGTGTATTTTTAATATATCCTGAAATATCAAGCATAGTGTTTATTTATTTTATTAATTTTTAATCATATTTCACCAAGTTAAGCAGAAATTCAGCGTCAAATATTATAATTTGAAGTATTCTTCTGTCACATCCCAGTAGTGTAAAATATGATTGCCTTCTCTATCTGCTTGCTTCATCAATGTGTAACCTATTTATGGCAGCTTCATTATGCTTAGTTGACCGGATTGGATATCACTTTGACATCATGTAACACTAACAACCATTTTCCTATTCCAGATCATTATTTTGCATCACGTTTTGTGAATTCTGTCTAAAAAAAAAGGAAAATCATATCAACTATCAAATATAGTTTGTCTATAACCTTAACTTGAAACAAAATAAGACACTGGTATAGGTTCACCTTATTTCTGAAATTTGGTACATATATTTTCTATGAGAAATATGTTGTGAGGAATCAATTTTAAAATAAGAGTAGCAGACATGGATGTGGTAGATGGGGTAAGTTCCTAATTGTTCTTCCTTATTCAACTATTATAATGTGTATTTTTTAGGACACTGATGAATCCATAAATCAGGATTTCAACAAAGTAGATCAACCTTCTAAAAGACTTAGTAGTTCAGAGAACTTTATTGAAAAAAAGAAACTCAAATTTAAACAACCAACTGTAGAGGAACTAAATGAACTACATGAAACTCAGACATTATTCAATAATAATCTGTTCAGATTACAAATACAGGAATTACTGGGAGCAACTAAAATAAAAAATAAGTATAATGAAAGGTTAACTTCTTGGATAAATGAATTTCAACTATTCTTAGGGACACTTCCTATCCATGATCCTATTAATATTTCAAATTTTTCAAACAAAGCTTTGAATAGACCTAGTCGAGATTTAAGATTTATTAAAAATATTACTAATCATTGTAAGAATAGTCTGCGATGTGATCAGGATATTTCTGTGTTGCTTATAAGACCAAATTGCATGAGCACATTTGGATTATATAAGATAGGATCTTTACCAGGTCCTCATTTGACAATTAATCTTCAACTAACAATTCCTAAACAATGTTTCCATGTAAAGGACTTTTTGAATAATAGATATCTGGTGAAGAAGTTTTATTATTTGATGTATATTGCAGAACACTTAAAATCCCAAAACATTTGTTCAAGCATCAAATGTGCATATTATCAAGATAATATACTATTACCCCATTTAGTAGTAGTTCCTAGTAATTCTGAGAATAAAGTATTTGTAAATATATTTGTAGTCCCAGAGCAAAATTATTTCAAGGGACATAGGTTCTTACCTGATGTTAATAATATAAAAGTTCCAGTTTTTAAGCAAGATTTACCAATAGATGGTATAGATAATTTGGGGGAAATGTCTACTAAATATTATAATGCCGCATTAGGATTTGATACAACATTAGTTGAAAATAGTGTATTCATTGAACAAACATTTAGTAACTTGACTAATGTTCAAGAAGGACTCAAACTAATAATAATTTGGATGAACCAGAGAAAATTTAATGAAGGAATGGGAGCTTTTTATAATGATATCGTTATCTATATTATAGTTTATTTAGTTCTGAAAAAAAAAATTAATAATCATATGAGTTCGTATCAAGTGTTCAGGAACTTTTTGAATTTCATGAGTACTACAAATTTGACCAAAGATCCAATTTATATTTGTGAAAATATCACCGATGAAGTGTTGCAACAATTCAACGATGCCTTTGATGTGGTTATTATAGATCACAGTGGATATTATAATGTAGCGGCTTTTGTTAATGTCAGTATGTACTTCAAGATGAGATATGAATGTCAACTGGCTTTCAACGTTTTGGATCAAGACACACTGAGCTCTTTTTCAAATTTATTTTTGATTAATGTACCTACCTATCTTCAATATGATGGTATAATTGAGTAAGTAGTTTTTCATTATTTATTGTATTTTTAAAATTTATTGAGCTTTTTAATCAGTTTTAAAATTTAGTTGTAGGCTTTATACTACTTTACTATTACAATTTTTTTTTAATACATATTACAATTGATTTTTCTATTATATCCATAGTAACTTTTTGATGTGTAGCACCTTGGCTCTTGGTATGTGAGATTTTACTGGGAGTAATTTCGTTAATGCAACGGAAATGTGTTGGAGCAAGAATCGTGCGATATTCAATTTATTTTGTAGTATATTTTACGGTTTTCTTGATTTTCCCTAATTTCACAACATTTAAAATTCATAAAAGTATTATTATTATAACCATTTTTAATACTGGAACAATGAATAAATTTCATATTACCTACTAATTGACATCTAATTTTTAACGATAGTTATAAAAATTGAATTAGCTGTTTATTTTTTTTATTTTTATTTTTTATTTATTAATATTCAACGGGCAAAACCCTTTACATGTAATATAAGTTTACATAAAAAAAACAAATAGTAAATTCCTCATACAACAATGAAAACTTGCAATTTCAATTAAATAATCTTACAAATATCTATTAACAATAGTTTTAAGTTCTCGTTTAAACTTAGATAAAGAATCTATATTAGAGAGACCCGCAGGTATAACAATTTTATTCCACTTTCGCCTCATTCTAGGGACAGAGGAATACTTAACATAATCACTTCTTGAAGTACTCTCTTGATAAATTCTAAATACCCTTAGATTATAGCGGTTTTCACTCTCATCGAAATAATTTTTACAATAGGATCACAGTTAACAAGACCAAGCTGCACCATTTTAAGAAAGTAGAAATCATAAAAGACATGTAATGACTTAACAGATACAAAATTGAGAAACAAGGCTAAATCAAAATAGTCATGATCAACAACACTCATTCTCCGATTCATTTTATACGCAACATACCTAAATAACTTATGTTGAACTAACTCAAGCTCCCTAATCAAATACTTGTCATGTGGAGACCAAATGATGGAGGCATACAATAAGATAGGCCTTATAAGAGTCTTATATAGATAAATAATAGAAGAAATGGTTTTAAATTCTTTAGTAGTCCTTTTAATGAATCCTAGCAATTTAAATGCCCTAGAGGTGACATATCTAACTTGCAAATGAAATTCAAAGTCACTCTGATAGAAAACTCCAAGATCCCTTATACTCTCAACTTTGTCAAGAAAAATCCCATTGATGCTATACTGGAATAGTAATCTATTAGATTTGCTAAGAACGAAAGAAATGAATTTACACTTGTCACAATTAAGTTTGATCTTATTAAGACATGACCATACATAAATTTTATCTAAGTCTTTCTGTAAGCCAACCTGATCATAAAAATTTGAAATCCTTCTAAATACTTTAATGTCATCAGCAAAGACAAGTATAGAGGAAACAGAGAGATCATCAACAATATCATTTATAAAAAGTATAAATAAAAGTGGCCCAAGGTGTGATCCCTGAGGAACACCAGAGGTAGCAGTGAATGGATCAGATAAATTTCCCTTAATCCTCACCCGCAGTTGACGATCAGACAAAAAGGACAAGAGCCATTTTAGAGTGGATCCACTAAGACCAAACTTAGATAATTTAAAGGTTAATAAATTATGATTCACAGAATCAAAAGCTTTAGCGAAATCAAGATAAATAGAATCTACCTGTTTCAAAATATTCGGTGTTTTATCGTTTAGCACTTCAGTTTATGTCAAGTAAAAATAATAATATGACTTTTTTCAAACATAGCATGCTTGATGAAGAAGTAATCTATGTATATGTATATACATATATAAACAAATAATTATAAAATTCTGAAATTATTGATATTTTTCCATATTGGTTATTTTTTCAGCATTAAAAGCGATAATAATTTTCAAACACTGTTGGCAACTGTTGATGCCAATGAAAAAGCAGCTTATCTAGGTCATCATACCTTTTTAGTTATAAAAATTATCCGGAGTTATCTTCAAAGAGGCCTCAACAAAAGAGTGTTGAATATTATACCTCTTGTACCTAGTCGCGAAATGTGGGACTATGGAGTACGTCAAAACATTACCAATTCGAGAATATTGTTTGGGTTACAATTGAATCCAGATGCTGCCTTCGATATATTGGAATACGGACCTGCTTTAAATGATCCTGGTGATAAAGACTTCAGAGAATTTTGGGGAAGACTATCGTCTAATAGAAGGTGAATGTATTATAAAATGTGAAAAATGAGTAAGAAATTGTATGTTATTAACTAAAACAGTTAACCTGTACACTCAGAGTTTTTTTTTTGTGTCATGTATAATTAGCTACATTTTTTTGAAGCTTCTGTTACAATTGTGATCTTCAGAGAAGGCAGGTTCCAATAACAACTTTGTAAATCTCCCAGAAATGTTATCTTTATGTGAATTTCAATTCTGGTTATTTTATGCATTTGAAAAATCATCTATAACAAATGATAGGATCACTAGATTAATGTTATCTATGATGAAATCATTTTGATCCTCTGTCAGGATTACATCTCACAAAAGTAGGATCGTGAAGGTTCTATCCTTTGACGAATAATGTTTGCTTTCAGATTTCGCGACGGTACAGCTAAAGTTGTAGTACATTTTGACACCAAGACCATTAAGGGCCAAAGAGAAATCATTAAAACTATAGTTGCCTTTATAATGACAGAAAAACTGAACCTAAATTATAAGTTTTATTATGACGAATTTGAAGAAGTTCTAGTGAATGGTAAAATACAAGCCTGGTATCCAATGGGCACAAATGAAGAAACAACTGTCAAAATAATCAGATCGTCAGATGAGCTAGGACAGAAAATTAGGTCTTTGGGAATTCAATTGAATATATCTGGAATTGGAGGAATTTCAGATGTTTATTGGTGAGTTTATTATGAACATGTATATATATATATATATATATATATATATATATATATACATATATATATATATATATATATATATATATATATATATATATATATATATATATATATATATATATATATATATATATATATATATATATATATATATATATATATATACATATATATATATGTTCAGAAAGATTTCCGCGGTCGGAAGTATTTGTAAAACTTGGTTCACGGAATGAACCGCGTAAAAGATTTGAAAAATCTCGACGTTTCGGCTCCTTTTGCGAAGCCATCTTCAGGAGAATTAGAAGGGAAATAATTCAGACTCGTGGCCTCAATCTGCCTACTCCACGAATCGAATTTAGGAGGAATCGGAAACAATACGATTGCGTGGTCTCAACCTGCCTACTCCACTAACCGTATTGCTTCCTGTCAACTCTGAAGTCTCAATCTGCCTACTCTTCAGAGTCAACTGACGGGCCGATCGTCGCGTGGCCGTATTTATAGGGGAGGGGGGAGGGTACTCACGCTCATCAGTGCGGGATGCACTCTGATTGGGCGTTACATGGCGACCACTGAGAAGTGGTTTCCATGCTGATGGGAGTCTGTGACTGTCATCTCTGGTGTTCAAACAATTTGGACGTTTTTCTATTTCTACAGCTTCACGGATAATTCGGGATTTGAAAGATCGGACGGGAGCAATAGTTCTTGTATTGGGGAAATCGATAATGTGGCCTGTTTGGGTGTGATGTTGGGAAAGGGCGTTGGCGATATCTGAGTGTCTTACCGAAAGTGAATGTTCCTTGGCACGGACCTGAATTCGTCGGTTCGTTTGTCCTATATAGGAACGAGGACAATTGGAACAGGGAATCTCATAAAACACCGTGATTTTCGTTAGGAATTTTATCCTTGACGGATCTGACCAGATGGGAGAGTTTTTGTTGAGTAGTGAATATTGTTTTGATGTTTGTGTTTTTGAGAGATCTTGCGATCTTATCTGTTACTCCTTTGATGTAAGGAAGAAATAATTTAGGTGTAGATTCTTGTTCAGTGGGATTGGAAGGTGGTAGAGGTGGGGTGATATTTGTGTGTTTGCGTATGCTCTTGTCGATTTGATATGTGTTGTAACCGTTCCGTAATAATATATGTTTTAGAGTTTTGAGTTCTGATTCACGGTGTTCGTCGTCAGATAGTCGAATGGAACGGTAGATTAGGGTATTAACTACAGAGTTAAGTTGAGAAGGATGGTGGTGAGACTGGGCATTCAGATAACGGTTTGTATGAGTGGGTTTACGATAAACTGAATAGGAGAAGCCTTGGGATGAAAGTTTTTTGATCATGACATCGAGGAATGGCAGAGACCCATCGTTTTCCACTTCCATTGTGAATTGGATACTTGGATGTATGCCATTCAAATGATTCAAGAAGTGGAGCAACGAGTCTTCGCCATGGGGCCAGATCGCAAAGACATCGTCTACATAACGTAGCCAGCATGATGGTTTAAGGTCGAATGACGAGAGAGCTTGGGTTTCGAAATGTTCCATGAAAATGTTGGCTATGATGGGGGAGAGAGGGGATCCCATTGGGGCTCCCTTGATTTGTCTGAAGAAATTGCCTTGAAAGATGAAATAAGTGTTGGCCATGCAGTGTTTGATCAGGGATAGGTTGTCTGGGGAGATTTGATGTTTCGTGTCTAGGATGGAAAGTGTTTCTTCAATGGGGATATTTGTAAATAAGGAGACAATATCAAAACTAACAAGGAGATCAGTTGGGGTAATATCAATACTTTGAAGGAGTTCTATGAAGTGAAAAGAGTTTTTGACGTATGACTGGGTTTGTTCGGCAAGGGGTTGAAGGGTTTTGGCGAGATATTTCGCAAGAGGATGTGTTGGACAATTGTAAGCGCTGACAATGGGTCGAAGTGGAATATTAGGCTTGTGAACTTTGGGTAGACCATAAATTCGAGGGGTTCTAGAAGATTTTTCTCTTGGGATTAGAGACTTTTTTATTTCAGGTGGGAGATTCGATTGGTTGATACGAGATCTTGTGGTTTTCTCCAGGTATGTTGTCGGGTCATGAGTGATACGCTTATAGTCGGGGGTGTCAAGAAGATTGGACATTTTATCGAGGTAAGAAGAAGTGTTAAGAATGACAGTGGCATTGCCTTTATCGGCTGGGAGGACGACTATATTTTGGTCATTGTAAAGTTCTTTGAGAGATTGCCTCTCAGAAAAAGTGAGGTTGGGACGGGGTGGCCGACTTGTACGAAGAATTTTGGCGATGTCATGCCTGGCAGTTTCCGCTTGATCTGTTGGAAGATGGGAAATTGCTTCTTCTGTTTGGGAGATGATAGTTTCTATGGGGATGGATTTAGGTGTGATGGAATAGTTGAAGCCTTTCGAGAGTGCTTTTGTTGTGATCTCGGAAATTGGAGTGTCAGAATAATTGTGAACAATGGAGGAGGTATAAGATGAAGATGATTCTTGTGGTTTTTGGGAATTAATGAGTTTAGCTAGTTTATTTTTCTGGGTTAAGGTCTTTTGGTCGGAAAGATGTTGTGCCTTGGAGTTGGATAGGCGATCAAAAGTATCCCATAGGATTGGATGGATGTGGAAAGAGTGAAGGTGATGGAAAGTTTTGAGAAGTAGTTCGTTAGTGTGATTTAGGTTGCGTCTGGTAGTGTGAATGGAATCTCTAAGGAGGGCAAAACTTGTTCTATTGAGAATTCGGGTTATGGAGGGGGATTTTGTATGATGCTTGAGCTGTAGAAATTTGGGAATGACACGATGGTCACGACATGATTTCAGAAAAGTGAGGTCACAGAGGAGACGATGTTTTCGGGATAAAAGGGAAGAATAGGATTTTGTGATTGAAAGAAATTCCTCTCCGTAGAGGCGTATAAAATGTTCAGAAAGATTTCCGCGGTCGGAAGTATTTGTAAAACTTGGTTCACGGAATGAACCGCGTAAAAGATTTGAAAAATCTCGACGTTTCGGCTCCTTTTGCGAAGCCATCTTCAGGAGAA
>JARQZK010000769.1:65000-105000 GCA_030704885.1 Cynegetis impunctata
GCGATCAATTTTACTGACCCATATTTCAAAAAGTACCATTAGGGATTTTTTTTCTCAAAAAATAAGGATGGATCATAAATCAAGATCACTTGAAACATACCTGTACCAATTGTTGTCATCATAGTATACAGGGTGTCCGAAAAACGAATAATAATTTTTTTTATGTCTTGAAAAAATTTTCTATTGTAGTATTTTTGGGAATGAGCAATTATGGTTTCTTATTAAAAATTACTTTATACAAATCTGTACCGAAATTCATGATTTTGAAGGTAATTTATCTCTAAACAGGAGGCCCGAGAAAAAATAACATAGAAATGATGATAAACCAATTTATAATTATGTCAACAAGTTATTCCTAGTAAATATCGTAGTGAAAATTATTTTATACAAAAATCAAGAAACGTAATTCTGTATTTATTTAGCGTATCACAGGTATTGTTGCAACACTTCATATAACAAGAAATAGTGTCATTTTTCTTGAATCCTTTGTTGAGTCATACTCATAGGGACACTTTATTTGTATCTGGCGGGATGTTTGGCCCATACGATTGGTCTGGCTGCTTGCATAAGGTATTGAAATAGTTCGCTAAGTATCATATATAGAAATCAAGACTGAGAAAATAAGATAAGTGAGTTTAGTTTTTTTCCATCTTTATCACCTGATACCTGGAAATTGGCCGTCGGCACAAGGTAGCAGGTACCCATATACTGAAAGTACATAAGAACTTTACTCTATCCCATAGATATTATTGCTGAGAAAATAAGTAACGTCTGGCGGCTCATGGATCTTGGGCTATTATGATGCTGGTTTGGAAGTCTTTCTACTGTTCCAATGTTGATCAAAAAATCTGTTACATGGTTAAAGTTACGTTCTGTATGACGTCTGTTGAATTCATTAGCAGCTTCACGAAAAGTGCGCGTTCTATCACCAACTAATCTCATTAATTCCACTCTTTCCCGTGAAGAATATGATATTTTTCGGGGTTTCCACTTCTTTGAAACTACTAAACTATCATTAATTGACAGCTAATAAATAATATAATATTTTTCACAGCACTCCTAGTGGAGTACCCACCCGTTCATGATACTGTTACTGTGAGAACCTAGTAGCGGTGATGGCTCAGGTGGCATCGCTCTCGACTAGCAATCGAGAGGACGTGGGTTCGACTCCCACGACAAACCAACAAATTTTCTATACCACCGCTACCGTGTTTCGGAGGACACGTTAAGCCGTCGGTCCCCCTGGGTTAGTACGCCTCGGTACTAATTACCTAAAAACAGGGTTAAAGAGGCAACTGGCGCCGGAATACCGCACATAATGTGTAGGCTCCCCGGCAATAATGCCATACGCTTATTATTATTATTGTGAGAACCTAAATTAGTGGTCAATCATTTAACACGAATTATTCTATTTCTAGACGATTTTGATTCTAGATATTTCTGGAAAGTTATCAAGTTGTTCTTTTCTACACAAAATCGTTATAACATAAAATCTCAAAGCCGATATAGGACATCCAATAATGTACAACATAAAATATGTTATAAGTATCAACTAAAACCCAGTTCAATTTCACTCAAATTTCTGTGTTTGGACTGAATATAATCTAGATTCATACTCTTAAATGGAGTTGTGAGTTTTGAATGAGAATAACACTAATTGTTGAAAGAAGTATCATACAGAAAAAATATTGCCCACTTATTTTTTTTTCCGTCAGACAAATTGTATATTTGAATGATTAAAATTGATACAGATATGTTCAAAGCAATCCTAAATAATATTTTGTCACTAGTTTTTTCCAAAAATACCATAATAGTACATTTTTGATGACATATTGAAAAAAATATAATAATTCGTTTTTTCGAACATCCTAAATTTTATGACGATGAAAATCGGTATTGGTATGTTTCCAATGATTCTAATTCGAAATTTATCATTATTTTTTTTGAAAAAAAATCCCTGATAGTACTTCTTGAAATATGGGTCCATAAAACTGGTCGCAGTTGGCCACTATAACAGTCCAAAAATATGATCACTTTCTTGTTGGATGGACATTTCTAATACCTATCTAACAAAAAAAAAGTTTTTCAAAATCGATCACATATTAACGATTTCACAGGGGTGGTAAGTCCTTATAGTGGACACACTGTATATAAATATATATATATATATATATATATATATATATATATATATATTATATATATATATATATATATATATATATATATATATATATATATATATATATTATATATATATATATATATATATATATATATATGCATGTAATTTATAATTTAATTAATTACTGTGAAAACATTGAAAATAGGTATAGGGAATCTTTTTACAAAAATTATTCTAACCAAAAATGCAATTATATACAGGGTGTCTCATTTTAAATGTCAAAGATGGTGCTAATTCTTGCCATAATCAATTTATTTCTTTATGTTTTATTTAATATGTTCATCGTTTGGTAAACAGTTCTTTAGTGATAGAACCTTTAATGATTTTCAGTTATACTAATGTATTTCCTCCTGTTCCAACTGCATACAGAAGTGGAAAATCAATAACCGCATTGAAAGACAATAATATAATTTTGAAAGAAAAAAAATTACATGCTGCGCCTAAATATGTGGAACCTATCGAATGTGCCATTCACTTAGGTTTGTACTAAATTCAATGTAAGTGTGAGGAATCCAAATAATTTTTTATAATTTATTTTTAGAGCATAGCTCAAAATGGCCGAATGACTTGGACGCCTTAAATCATATGAAAACGTTATTTCACCTCGAAATTTCAAAATTGCTTTTGAAGAATCATAAAATTTTTTCGTCAGTCAAATCTTCGTTTCTTGATGTTTTGTACAATGGTATTGTTTTCCGATATACCTTATTTTTATCGAAAGAAGTGGCGCTATTGAAGAGGGGTATAAAAGCAAATGGTGCTTTAACATATAGAGATACAGAAGTAAGTTTAGAGCTGGAAAAAAAGTTCGACGTAATGCCTAAAATAATAGGAACTTTGAAAGGGTAAGAAAATGCAGTTCATTATACATTACACAAGTTATATTAATTAAAAATATTATCCCTTTTCGTTAGGATACAGGCGCAGTTCCCAAGTTACGGGATAAGTACTTGTCTAGCAAAACGGTGGATACGATCTCAACTGATTGATGATTACCTTTTACCAGATATTGTGATTAACTTGTTGAATGCTCAGCAATATGTCAATCAGACAATGTACACTGCTGCCATTACACCCCAGGTTGCGTTTCTCAGATTCCTAAAATATATAGTTGAAGTGGCTTGGGATTTGGAACCTGTTGTGATAAATTTCAACAATGAATTAACCAGTGAGTATGTCATTGTCTATATTTCAATGTAGACTACAAAATATTCAAGGAAATCAGCAATCTTTTTCAGCGGTGAAGTAATTTTTTAATACAACTTCGATACATGTATTTTTTTTTGGATAAGTTCTACCTGCGAATTTCTTTGAATAATCTTTCAATCAAATTCAGTTGCAGGTTGGTTATGTAATTGTGGAGTCGAATTACTGAATTGTCTACTATATAATTTTCTATTATATTCAATTATTAATTTCATTCGATTTGATTTGTATATTTCAATTGTGATATGCATTATTATTTAGTGCTCATAATTCCATAGAAAATGCAAATTTGAAAAAGTAGTTGTTTTCAGGGGAGCAAATATCAAACCTCGATACCCAAATGAGGTCCAACAGAGATAATTATCCGCCTTTATTTATTCTCACTCCATATGATAATGGCGATTCTATATTCACAAAAAAATCTCCCTCTAAACAAGTTCTTGTTCGTTTGAAACTTCTCGCAGAGGAATGTTTGGATGTTGTTGGAAATATTGTATTGAATGAATCGCTGTACAGTATAAGGGTAAGTTATTGTTTATTTATTTATTTATTAAACATAACTCTACAAAACAGCTATAGCTGATATCGCAGGTAATACAGTGTGTTATTTTACATTTTATCACATAAAATTGGTTTAGCTAAGTTCATTCAAGTGTAGATTAAGTTGCCTTACAAAGCTCCCATAGTTCTCTATGTTTCTTATTTTGTCTGGCAGTTCATTGAAATATTTTATTGATTGATGAATTACTGATTTTGTTCCCATATTTGTTCGCAGTCTTGATGCTTGTAGTTCATTTGTCCCTCTGGTGTAATGTATCTTCTCATGTCTGTATAGATCTAGATTGGTCTGTGTTTTTACATTTTTATATTTAATTTTATGTAGAAGTTTGCAATATTCAAGTTTTTTCAGTTTGTCGAAATTAAGCAGTGTCAATTTCTTGTAAAGGTCTGTAGTGCTTGTATTGTATGGGATATTGTATATTGCTTTAATGGATTTATTTTGGAACCTTTGTATTCTATTTAAATTAAATTTAGATGTGTTACTCCGGACAACAATTAAATACGTTAATGCAGATTGTATATAGGCATTATATAGAAGTGCTCTACAGTCATCTGTAAGTTCTGCATTTATTCGTCTTATTGCCCCAATAAGACCAGTTAACTTGCTACTTAGTATTTCATCTAGATGTTCATTCCAGTTCAATTTATTGTCTATTTTAAGTCCCAGGTATTTATATGTGTTTACTTCTTTTATATATTGCTTATTAATTTTTATTTTTATGGGTTTGGTCTTTTTGTTTTTTTGTGTTATTTTCATGAATACTGTTTTCTGTGTGTTTATGACAAGTCCATTGTGGCACAACCATTCATAAAACATGTTTAGATCTTTATTAATTTCCCTCTCAAGTTCATCAATGTCTGCCCCACCATACACTAGAGCAGTGTCATCAGCGAACATATAGTGCTCACCTATTATTCCTGATTTCGTCAGGCTTTCCACATAGTATAAGTACAGCAATGGGCCCAAGACTGTTCCCTGTGGGACCCCAGTGTTTGTTTTTAAGTGGTCACTTTTTGTTTGGTTTATTTTGGTGTATTGTGATCTCTGTTTAATAAATGATTTTATTAGTTAGTAAGCTGTTCCACGAACACCAGAATTATGGATTTTATTCAGTAGTATCCCATGTTTGATAGTGTCAAATGCTTTCTGTAGGACGATAAATATTACTATTACAATTTTTTTATTCTCTAACTTTGTTATTACACTCTATAAAATCAATTGCAGCACTTTGGGTTGAGCTTTTTTGCTGAAAGCCGTATTGTTCTTTGGACATCTTAATGTTAAACTGTCGACTAGTCATAAGTATAACATATTATAATTGCCGGCCGCTGAGCACGAAATAGTGTAAACTACTGGAAAGTGTTTATTTCAATAATAATACTGCTCATTATTATTTTTATCAATGAATACCTTTAAAGGACATTATACTGAATATTAGTGTGTTAATGCCTAGTTATTTTCTTCTACTGTTTTTTCTGTCCTCTAGGGAATAATGAACTGCCCCTTTTGCATTAATAATAATAATAAGTTTATTAATTTCAAATATCATTTTACACAATCACAGATAAGTATAAAAGTAAAATTGAAACATGTCACAGATAAACATTAATCAAACAACACAGCAGGCAAGGAATTCCTCCACAGTATAAGGTTCACATTGTAATATGAAGTCATGAATCCTTCTCTTGAAAACATTATGGTCCAAGATAGTACGAAAACGCAATGGCAGGCGGCAGTATATTTTTATAGCCATATATTCAGTACTCTTCTCGCGAAGTGCTGTCGAGTGAGCCGGGAAGAGATAAGGAAAAATTCTTCTGGTTTTATTGACATTTTTGAAACTTGAGAAATAATTTTCATGCTTGTGGAAAAAAATCAGTAATTTATATATATATAAACCATATAACGTTAAAATGTTGAAATTTTTGAAAGAGCCACGACATGATTGTCTGAACCCAAGCTTCAAGATCGTTCTTATTACACCCTTCTGACACACAAAAATACTTTCTGCGAGGGACGAGTTGCCCCAAAAAATTATACCATAGGACAGCAAGGACTGATAAAAAGAAAAATACAACATATTGAGAACCTTGAAAGTGACTTGATTCCTAAGCATATACAACATGTACGATACACTATTCAGCTTTTTTTTCAGGGTATTTATGTGAATATCCCATCTAAGATACCTATCCAAGCACACACCTAAAAACCTCACCGTCTCACTTACACTTATCTCGTGATCACAGTCACCTATCATAAGCATGCTCGAAACTGACCTTGGTGTGCTAAAAACAACACACTCGGTTTTTTGAAAATAAATTTACAATTAGACCTCTTTCCCGACACCACCCATTGACTCCGCTCAGGACCACTGAAGATGCATCCAAAGCTGAAGGAATATTTGAAGCCGTTACAAGAAAAGTAGTATCATCAGCATACATAACAGGTCTGCATATCTCTTCCGGAAGTGCACTGGATAATGAATTAATATAGATGACAAAAAGTAATAGGCCCAGGATACTGCCTTGCGGGACTCCACTATTCAGAATTTTATCCTCGGAAAAATAAGACCTGTTGCCCACCTGAATATGCACTCTTTGTTTTCTATCGGAAAGATAACTACTTATTAGCTTTAGT
Source organism: Cynegetis impunctata (assembly GCA_030704885.1). NCBI lineage: Eukaryota > Metazoa > Arthropoda > Insecta > Coleoptera > Coccinellidae > Cynegetis > Cynegetis impunctata. The sequence continues at coordinate 71,591 of JARQZK010000769.1, forward strand.
TGATTGTCTCTAATTCCATACATTTCAAGCCACTTCAACAACACCCCATGTTGAACGAAATCGAAGGCTTTAGAAAGGTCAAAAAAAAATTATCATTATAATATTAATTTATTTTTTTGCAGAATACATAATTTAAATATTTCTCTACAAAAGGCTCCAAAAATATGAATAATAATGTCTTAACCACATATCCCGTATAAAATTATATTTATATAATTTAGTTGGATTCACTCCTTCAGTGTCAAAGTTTAATAGAGAATCATTCAATTATTTGTACATGCATTATGAATTGAAATTATCTTGATTGTGTGATTTCAGGAATTATTCATACCGAATACAAATGGATTCAACTGCATCCTAAATTTGAGATCCCTCATAAATCCTAGGAGACATGAGCGAATAATGAATATGGGAACCGATGGAAAAGTTGAATTCAGTGAACCTACTAAAGAAGGTGGCGAAATTTTGCCTGTTATTGAATTCGATCCAGTTCAGATGTATTTGAGAGAATTGAGAGTAAGGAATTTAATTAAAATCAATAGATATTTTTACAGATTTTAGTAGAAATTGGTTTTTAATATCTTTGGCGGAAGGCGCTATAAGACATATGTCAATTTAGTCCTGATCGAGTATGCTGCACTGAAGAGATATAATAAGATCGAAACAGTTGTATGCAGATCTTGAATCTGGGTGACTTGATCTGTTTTATAATTAAATTTTTCGTTGTGAAAGTAGATTTCGCGTCGTGGAATACATATAACCAGCTCCCTTGGAGGAGTGGATGACAATTTTCAATTATACAATTTTTCTTGTTCACCTTACGTGATAAATAAAATTGACCATGCTCATTAATTATATTTTACATGTAAAGGACTTGATACTTGCATTTTTTTTTGGAATCAGAAAAAATCTACAGTAGCTATTGCTATAGATAACTAGAAATAATTTTATTCACATTGATAATGTTCTTCATATAGTTATTTCAAACATTTTAAAGATTATCAGAAGCTGTTAAATGATTTCTCACTTTGTAAAAATGATATAACACAATTATTTTTACTTAATGAATCAAAACTTAGTTGGTAATTATTTGGAAATTAATTTCAAAGATTTTTATCAAATTATTATTTAAGAAATTATAGAATAGTGAAATACTTATTCGACATTATAAATTTTGTGTTTATAATATAAATTGTTAATTGTTGATTTTTTTTATAGTTGAACTATGGAGCATTCTGTGTATTTTTTCATGATACCTATGGTGGAAATTTCATAGGAGTACTTTGGAATCCTAAGGAACTGGAATCAAGGAATGTTAAACTTTCTTATATGTTAGGTAGAAAAATTGAAAATGATAAATTAATATTAGACACAGATGAAATAATAAGAGGGTTTCGTATCTTAGGAACAGACATATTGAAATCAATAGATACCAAAACTTAATAAAGAACCATTTTATATTTCAAACATAGTTTAATTCACTGTATACCTAACTACTAATATCTAATAAAATATTACATAAATAACTTTCCTCAATATTGTAAATTTGTAACTAGGAAAACTAGTAACATTTCCAATTTTATCAGTATGTGAAAGTGCTATAAATGGATGTATCTTATTATTTGAGATGCTGAATCATTCTATTCTTATTATAGAACTTATTTCAAATAAGAATATCAAATTGAGAACTTATCTGTTTCTAGGTTGTATGTGTTCAATAACTAATTTGTCTGTGCTATACATATTTTCAATCACCACCTAAAATCAAAATAGTAATATACTGCACTACTCATAATAAAATTATCTTACCTGTCTTCGTATTACATCCATGTTTCTCTTTGCTTCAGCTATGCAGGAATTAATTATATCAGGATCAGTTAAACTCCTATTTTCTTTAAAAGAATCCTTAATCTTTCTCAATGCATAATTTCTGAAAATTTAAAATGAGAGATATATTATGACTATACATTAGTATAAAAAATACCTAAAATTATAATCAGGAAACTTTTTAGCTTCCTGGAGCATGTTCTTGTATAAATTCAAAATTTGAAATCGTATTGGAGACATAGTTAATGCAGATCATAAAGCTGAATATTAATTAATTCAAAAAAACAGCATAATGTAATAATTTTTCTGCAGTAGAAGTAGAGTACTTTGTGGTTAAAAGGTTACGCACAGAATAGTATTAATATTCTATGACATAGTTTTCAAGTGTACGGACCTGAAACGATGACATACAGCCAGAAAACAAACAATTTCAAAATTATAGCTATTAATATAAGATTATTATGCGATTTATAATAGTCGAGGACATTGCTAGGTGACGAGACGACAGCCGAGTCACCTAGCAATGTCCGAGACGCTAATAATCGAGTTACATTCAAAGCTTTATCGTATCATCGACAACGGCGATGTGAAAATAAAATCAAAGATTTTATGTAATTTCATTTCAAAAAGTCATTAAAACCATGTAAGATTTTTATATTCCTGACGATATATTAGCTGCAGCCAACACTATAAGGTTGGACTTGCTTCCGGATAATTCTAAAATCCATTATAGAAAATAATATCGCCAGTTTAGTGAGTGGCGAAACAAAGAACATATTCAAGGTGCAGAAGAAACGGTGTTGCTGGTGTATTTCGCAAAACTCTCTGAGAAATATTCTGCTTCATCCTTATGGCCGAAATATTCCATGTAAGAACTTAAGGAATGTGTGGAAATCGATCAATACGGCGCTTTAATACGTTTCATCAAGAATAAAAATGTTGGATATACAGCAAAAGAGTCAAAAGTATTTACAAGAGAACAAGTCAACGAATTTTTGTTTTTTGTCCCAGATGAGGAGTTTTTAATGATGAAAGTTGCTTTTTTAATTGGAATTGGATGAGCCTAACGAACCAATGAATTAGCGAAGATGATCACTACACGGAAGATGACGTTTTAGAGGACAAGCAGACGCTAACGGCAAAGGTGTATCCATCAAGATTGAAAACTGTCAAAATATTGTTTTATATGTTCATCAAAACTAGTTCTAATATTATTTGGTATCTAACGTATTATGCTTTCGTAACTAAGGCTGGCTTCAGACTAGGCGGAAATGTCAAATCTGAATTTTAGACCAATCGAAACGTTCGTAACGATTCCCAAGGTCATTCCGCGTTAAATTGTTGAAATTTAGTCAACTTTTGTTGGCGGATTTGACATTTCCGCGCAGTGTTGCCAGTGCTAATACGTTCGTATCAGATCTAGTACTATTTTATGAAATCTGATACGCTAGTACGCCGCTAGCAATTCTAATACGTTCTCAAATAAATTTTATTTTCCCAAAATTACAACAATAACAGACGAAAACTCGATACTCGTCCAACTTCGATAATAGCTGATAGCAAGCAACAAGCTATTCGTATTATTAAGCATTATTTACCACTGACACTACAAGCATGCACAAGCATGTGTATGTGTGTACCATAGAAATCTTATATATTAATATAATTCTGTACTTATATATAGTATATATCTATGGTGTGTACATACAGGATGGGCCATCCATAACTTTCCACCCCGAATTTTGAGCTTTGGGATGGAATAACGAAAAAACGCTCGGACAGGTCAAATTTTATTGAAAGGGGGACAAATAAGAGTGTTCAAATGAGATTGATATCACTACCCCTCTAGCCGCTACCCCTAACAGCTTTCATTTTTGAATAGGGAAAAGGGGTCGAGCAGCACCTTGTTGGAAAGGCAATTCAATTTCCTCCATGAGTGTATTTTTTTTCATCGCTTCATTAATATACAGAGTGACTCAGTATTGCATCAATAACTTTCACACGCCGAATTTCGATCTTTGAGATGGAAAAAACGCTCGGACGGGTCAAATTTTGTTGAAAGGGGGACAAATAAGGGTGTTCGAATGAGTTTGATATCACTACCCCTCTAGCCGCAACCCCTAACAGCTCTCATTTTTTTTAAAAGTCTGAAATAACTAAATGAATTCTCATTTTCAAACAGCTTCTCCATCTCAATATCAACGAAATCTGTTATCGCCGCCTTTTTTTTGCAATTTCTCGATCACTACGCGTATCTCAGTTGAACCTAATGAAAACAAAAACAAGAAATCGACTAGATGAAGATAATTGTGATTCTATTTTACAATTAGGGAATGAGACATGCTACACTTGGCAACCAAGTGATAGTTTATTGAAGCGCAAACCCCAATATCAACAGTGAACCTGAGTGAACCATGATGAACCAAAAACAACTTTTAGTCCATATTTTCGTTAAATAATTTATTTTTTGTGTTCCATTAAAAATTATATAATGTTGGTAGTTGGACTTTAATTTTGAATCAATTTCCCTACACAACCTATTAAAAAAAATAATGAAACACCAACAGTCATCTAGACCACATGATGATCTAGTACGCAGTTCATGAATCTAGTACGATTTTTAGTCACGATTCGATACGTAAAAATTTTACTGTCTGGCAACACTGTTTCCGCGTTCCGCCTAGTCTGACGTATTATATTATGGTAACTAATCTATTATGAGTAACTAAGGTTTTATGTAGCTTTTGATGCGTTTATGATGTTAGTAATTATTAATAAAGATTCAGTATAAAAATGTCTTAATCTTCAATGATACGATAAAATTATTATATGCATTTATTCCACAAACACTCTTGGGCTTTATGGAAGAATGAGAAATATGTAGAATAAATATAATTTAGAACGAATGTATATATATTTATACACATATAAATGTTATATACCATTTGAATGATATATACTTTACTGAATAGTTGAAGTTTGTCATGAAATTCGTGACTCAAAACTTTAGATGAATTTTAATACATCAAAAGGTTTGAGAAAATAATAAATTTAATGACCAAACGTAAACTATTCAATAAAGTCGTTTTTTAATTCAAATGTCTGGTTATTGCTGAAAAAAGACAAGTGAATAACATAGCAATGCAGGCTAAAATATATGTGTGTATATATATATATATATATATATATATATATATATAATATATATATATATATATATATATTATAATATATATATATATATACATATATATATATATATATATATATATATATATATATATATATATATATATACATGTATAAATCATTTATTCAGTTTTTTCATCAAATATGATGATACAATACCATAATAGCCTTAGAATCTTGTTTGTTTTTTCAATAGGAGTAATTGCAAAAAAAAAACATTTTTTTTCAATCTATTTTACTAAATAGGTACAATATTACAACCTAATAATCCTTTTCCATTCCATTTCTTTGGTCTTAAACAAGTTGTAAAATATCCCTCGCCTCTTCTCACTTTAACATTTAAAGCTTTTCCTTCCGAATGTTGTACCACTGTGGCAATATCTGCCAGATTTGTGAAATTTGTCTTGTTTATTGATCCAAACTCAACCAATTCATCATTAACATTTAAGCCCTAAAAAAAGTTGAAGCATAATCTTAATAATTACATTTTATATGATGATACAAATGTCATATCTGATGAAAAGTTTAAATAAGTATATATAATATGATCTCACTGATAACTGAGCAGGTGAATCATCACTAACTAAGTTAATTTTAGCAAATGGTATTTTATGAACTGTAACATCATGTCGTTCTTGTACAATCTCATCCTGATTTGTAGAGGAGTTACTTGTAGAATAATATTCATGTAGTCCAGTTTCAATTTTTTTCATCAAGGCTTTATGATCATTTTGTAAACCTAGAAAAAGAAGAGAAAATAACTTAGAACAAATAAACGCATACTATGTTATAGGTTTACATATAATTCTATTTCTAGCATGTCTGACTTGATATACATCAACAGAACTAATAGGAAATCCTTCGGGGTCTACGAGTGGATCATTCATTCCAACACCATTCTGAAAATATAGACAAATAAAAGCATCACTGAGAATACAGTATCAAAATATTCACCAAATGCAGAATATCAGTTAACTGTTTTATTTCATCTTCAATTTTATCTTTCTTTTCCATCAGTTTCAACACTTCTGTCCTCATTATTTGACTCATTTTGAATAACAGTAATATCAAAATAGTACAATGAGATTTAAAAAATATTTGTTATGCTTTGATTTTTTAACCTTCACTTCTGCTTATGGTTTGAAATCACAGATAAGAACTAATATTAATTCTGAAATATTTCTATGGTATGAAATGATCCTACTTTGTTAAAACATGGAATAAGAATCTACTTGTTACCGTAGAAAAATCAATTGTGGTAAATGGGTCTTAAAATGAGGAAAAATGGAGTTCTCCTATGACTTATGAAGTATATTATCTGAACAACAGTTCAATATGAGAGCCATTGTAAAATAATACTCCTGTAAAATATTGAATAAAAGGAAACTCAGAAGTGTGTGGTTACAACGAATTTATTGATACTTTAATATTTTCCTCATTGAAAATGCTCTCAAGAAATGAAAAAAAGGTTGACTAGAGCATATATAAAGAAGGTTCAGCTCATAAAGATAATTATATTTAATAAATTTGGAATAGAAAAGTGGATTAACAAGCTCGATTATTTTATTGATTCGAGCTGTAGTCTCATGAAGGCTTAGCTTAGATTATTAAATTTATCTCCAAATCATCCCAATGATTTCAAGTGGATTGACAACACTAGCAGCATAAAGTATTTAGATTTAGAAATGAATTTTGTTTTATTTGTTCATTGAAGAAAATACGGTTACCTTTAACATAAATAATGTTTAGCTAATAAAGAAAATAGTCAAACGGATAAATAAATTTTTCAGAAAAAATTTCATAAGCCTTTTTAAATTTTCGCGTATCTCGTATCAGTGCGGCCAACAACCAAATAATTAGGTATAATATATGTAGATTTGAATGTATATCTTGAAATTTTTCTTGATAAAGAAAAAAATATATATATTTGATCGAAATAACAAAACAGTTACAATATCTTTAGAGTAGAGTTTGAGATTTGAACTTTTTATTTTAAAAAATTAATTCACGGTATAATATTTTTCGGGTAATCCATCTGTAAACGCCTGGCAGCAGTGGCAGCAGCACGGCGGCAGCTGACTTTGACATGGAAGAGATAAATAATAAGAAATAGCCCTGATTCAAACATTTGGATTATTTTAAATTTAATTTTCAATTTTTGTGTATTAATATCTGGAAGTATCTACAGAATGAATGAAAGTCTACAAAATAACGATCATTTATCTTCACTTGAATTAATGAAACTAGAGAAGAATCCTGAAATCGAAATAATTCCTGTAAATACAAATTCTTTGGCATATAAACATTCTGAGGATTTTGAAAATACTTATGATAATGACAAAACTTGGAACAAAAATGATGATTTCCCACCAGTTGAGTAAGATATTGTAATTATCCTGTTTTATGCATTTGATTGAAATACTCTTCAAGTGTATTTTGAGTCTGTATGAGTTACTTGGGATATGTGAATATTTGAGAAATCAATTTGTTAGTGTTACTCAATAAGTTTTCTAAACTAATAATTTATTGTCTTGATTTCAGTTGAAGAAACAATTTGTGCTTTATTCAGTTTTATCCTCAGTAAATAGTGTTAGTTTTAATTTTTGTTGGGTCAGCACAATCCATTCACAATAGTCTTAATGTATAAGTGAATGCCTTTGAAATCTAGAAGCAAGCAAACATTTATGTTAATTTTATGAAATTAACTTGATGAAGAACATAAAATATAAGAAGACATATTTCCTTTCATCTTGCTAATTTCTAACATTGTTTTGGATATATTGTTGGTTGAAAATTTGAAAACTCACTATTAATATATTCCAGTTCATAATAATACACAAAAAATTCCTTGTTTTATGTTGCTCTATCCTTTTAATTTTTGTAATACTGATACTTAAAACCACTTGCTGTATTTTTCTAATTCTAATTAAGTATATAACTGATACATCATATAACTAAGTTTCTATATGTGATAATTTATAATTTTACTTTATCAGTGAACTATTTTACTTCATATTTATCTCCAGTTGCTTTCAATATTCAATGTATTTTTACTTTTACATTTATTGAAATATGCAATTGAAATTATGAAAAGTATAATGGAATATGATTATGTTAGCAGCAGTAGTTTTGAATAAAATTTTGGGAATGAAGAAATTAGGATAAATGTTAGATTGAAGAATATTGTAGGATTTTTTTTTCTTAATGGATAGAATATCTTCTAGTTCCTACACTCTTCTAGAAGAAGCCTTGAAGCATTACCATTTTATAGATTTCATATTTGTTTCTACATATGTTTTATTTTTCATGTTCACTAATGGAGTTGAAATGACTTCATTCTTATGTCAGTATACTTAGTAAAGAAAAATTCGTATTAAAAATTATATTGATAAATTTTTATTTCAGAATTGCAAAGATTTTCAATGATACAATAGAATCCAAAATTGTCAAAGAAGAAGTAGAGGATGAGGAATTTGAATCGAAAGTTAGAGCAGAATATGTTAATATATATACTCTTGAAAACACGGATGATTCTGAAGTACTTACTGGACATTTTGTAGAAGGTATTGAAGTAGATGTTAATACAGAAAAAATATGGTGTGAAGAAGATGAGGGACTATTACAGGAGATCAAGTGAGTGACAAAAAAGTTGAAACTAATAAAATTAATTATTACATTGTTAACATTTTTTATTCATTAATTGAAAAAGAGTTGAGATTATATTTTATATCTACCCGATAACATAGTGTTATCCCTTATATTTGAAAATTAAATTTTTGTAATAACACTTCCATTGAACGAAATTCACTACATAAAACATGTAAAATTATTATTTGGGAATGAATAGAATAGAAAACTATTTAAGAAAAACTGCACTTTATATAGGAATTTCATGTAATGCAATTTTGATTTCTTTGAAGAACTGTTGCATAATTTTTGTTGTAATTTGAATGTTTCAATATTTCTGATTACTTAATATCAGATCGTATTTGAGATTAGCATTATTCAGAAAAACAGAAATATTAAAAGACTGAAGAAGACACAGGAATTACAAATATTCTTTAGCATTTATTATTTCTTTTCTAAATAGTTATATTAGTGAAAAGTTCCTTTTATAATTTATAGAATAATTGAAGCATAGTGCCTAGTAGTTTTATAAATTTATCCAAGCTCTTTTTTTTCTCTTCACAAAGTCTATTCAGAAAAAATTTAGTTCTGATTTCTTTCAGTAAGTATTATACAGATGTGGAGATAACGACCAATATATAGATGAACAGTTTTAAAAGGTTGTTGGTCGGGATGATTATTAAAAGAAAACCAATTCAAAGATTTGCCGACGTTTCGTTTATGCTTATAAACTTCTTCAGGGCTCTGAAATGAACATGTTCATTCATATATATATATATATATATACTACATTGCCATGGGCTACTATTGCTATCTCGGTAATTATAAGAACTACAAGGTTGGTCAAATTAGACAAAATGTGCAGTTTTTGGAGGACATTGAAAATCTAGTTTCATATTTGAAAAATAAAAATTCTATCTCGAGCTACGGGGGTTTTTCGAAAAATTTCTCAGAACTATTTAATCGAATATCTCAAAAAGTATAATTTTTACAAAAAATTAGTGAAATAAAAAATTTATGCATTTTAGACGTTCTTTAATTTGGTATTTTTCAAAGAAATTTGGTTCGTCTAGTTTTCGAGATATTACCATCAACTTACTTATTTCAAATACGGACCTGTATTTTTTATTCCATATCTTAAAAAAACTTTTTTTCTGATTTCAGCGATATATCACATGTTTACATTTGATTGCGTTTTAATGATGAAAGGACAAAATTCAAGTTGTATTGAGTTTAAAAAAAAATGAGAACATCAGAGGTGGCTTAGACTACCAATAAAACAATTGCCTATTTTTATAACATAAACAGTCTATTGCAGCGTGTAATGAAAGAAACTGTTTATTAAGTTTTTAAATATTCAAACTTTTTACCATTTAATTAAATTCAAGTTATGTAATAAACCATGCAACTTCCTTATTTTTTAAAATTACTTTTGCAAAAATTCAAAGTGGATGATACATACCTAATGCATTTGTTTCATCTGCCACATTCTCTGCCGTTATAGTTGTTCCCCATTCTGAAGGATTATTAAATGATACGTATAGTAGCAAATTTCGCTCTAGCCTTGTGAAAATTATTCGATTCGGTAAGCGCCTTTCTGGGTGAGAATTTTGACATATTTGAAGGGTTCTTTCAGCACTTCGAAATGCTTTACAAAAAAATAAATCTGATTTTTCACCATTAGAAAACACTGTAATTATGTTGGTTTGAACTTACTATGATACGACACATGTATTACGGATCATAGGCTTTTATAAGCAATTGTTTCTCTTTACTATATGATTAAACCTATGATAAAATAAAAAAAGTGCCAAAAAAGCTGAATACTAGTTTTTTACCATTCAAATACAAACGAATATGGACATGTGATACATCGTTGAAATAAAAAAAAAAGTTTTTTCAAAATTTGGAATGAAAAATGCAGGTCCGTATTTAAAATAAGTAAGTTGATGGTAATATCTCGAAAACTAGACGAAACAGATTTCTTTAAAAAAAATACCAAATTGAAGAACGTCTAAAATGCATAAATTTTTTCCTTCACTAATTTTTTGTAAGAATTATACTTTTTGAGATATTCGATCAAATAGTTTTGAGCAATTTTTCGAAAAAACGTCGTAGCTCGAGATAGAAATTTTTTTTTCAAATCTGCAACCGGATTGTCAATTTCCTCCAAAAACTGCACATTTTAGCTAATTTAACCAACCTTGTAGTTATTATAGTTACCGAGATAGCAATAGTGGCCCATGGAAATTAGGACAACCTGTATATACTCATTGTGAAGAAAATTTTGGTTAATTGATTTTTGAAACCAGTTGCTCACAAACACTCAATACAATATATGTTTTTGATGGCAGGAGTGAATCGGACAACGACGCACTACCCGAGCAAATCAGTGATACCAACCGTAAATATTTTCACTGCCAACTGTGCGATCAGGCCTTTAATCGCAAGTATGCGCTCAAGAAGCACCTTGAAGCTGTCCATCTGAAGGTGAAGAAGTACAAGTGTGACCAGTGCGACTTCCGGGCGCTGCAGAACTGCAGCTTACAGCACCATATCAGCGCCGTGCACCTGAAGATCCGGCAGAAATGCGAATTGTGTGATTACACCTCGACGTGGAAATCGCAGCTGCAAACGCACATGCATGCCGTACATTCGAAGACGAAAACTTACCCATGTTACCTGTGCGATCACGTTTTCCCTAGGAAATACGCGTTGCAACACCATGTCAAGACTGTCCATTCTAAGATACGAGATTACTCCTGTCATTTGTGTAACTACAGGTATGCCCGAATACGGATTTTCTTTAAAAGTGTTGTACAATGTATTTTCTTCATTTATAGATTCCTGAACTTGATTAGTGAATTAATGACAAGTTCAAACGCTAGAGATTGAACAGATAGCTGAAAACTAAATTTAAGTTAGTAGATCATTAAGTAAATGACAAGTTAAAACAATAAAATTTTAAAATTGAATATACATTAAGTTTCGGATTTATTTATTTATTTAGCGTATGTGATGTTATCACATCACAACAATGCCATAATAAAGTAAAATGAAAACACATTATTTACGATTACATATAAGAACATATCGGATACTACGTTGTATATAGTTCAAACACAAATCGAATTACAAACAAATGTCAAAATTAGATATATATTCAATTGATTCCTGGGTTGCCATTAGGAAATTCTGTGGGTCACCTGCGAATGCCTTTAGCGGGCATTCTTGCACTATGTGTTTGACAGTCTGCCTCCCATCACCACAATCTCAGGCCGCAGAGGGAAGTTTACCCCATCTATGCAAGGAACCTAACCGTATACACGGTGGAGTAATGATATTAGTCAGGAGAAATATACAGTTTAAGAAAGTTAGCTATATAGACAAATTTTCAATAGAAATGCAATCAGAAGGCTGTGCTGTACAAGTTTGTGAAAATAATATGAAATATTGTATCATTGTGGTCTATAGACCGCCAAGTGCTGACATAGAAATATTTCTCAAACAGGTCTCTGGAATGCTAGATAGGCGTCCGAAATTAAGATCGTGCCGGAACGGCTAATATCGGTACTAGAGCATGGGAGATTAGCTGTTTGTTTACATTGGTTGTAATGGTATTTACGTTCATTTCGTTTTGAGTTTTCGAACGTTTATCGTCGTAATTTGTATTTTTTTTGGACTTTGTATTTTTCTGTGATATATTGTGTTTGGATTGAGGACAATTTTATCTCTGTTCAACAGTAGATAACCTACCTACATCAAGTTGAAATTTACACAGAGTTTTTATCATTGAACATGAAAATCAATAATAAAATAAAGTAGAGGACGAATAAATTGATTGGTTGAAGGAACTATGTATACCTCATGAGAAGGCTGTATGATAGAACATCTATTTATTTAAAAAATAAAAAAACTTTCAAAAGTTTCAAGAAAACATCTCTGACATGTCTACTTTCATTACGAACTGAAGAATTTTTGAGTATAATGGACAAAACTAAGTACTTACCAGCAAAACTGAAAGAAAAAACATGAAATAAATGAAGAATTAATATGAATACTCTGCTTCAATGGTTTGAACGTAATAAGTTATTATATTTTTTGAATTTTCCTGACGTATAACAGCTATCCTTAAAGTACGGTGGACTTCTGAGAGTCTGGTTTTTTTGATAGAATCTCTGTTTTCCTGATTATATAATTGAATATTTTAGTTTTTACCTAGCTATAGAGTCCAGATTTATTTCATATTCTTGATGTTATGATAAACTGTTATTTTGGTTGTGCAAATAAACATCATTTGTTATTATTATTTTGATAGTATCTCTGGTTGTTACATGAAAGAAAATACAATAATCTAGAATCTCTGGATGATGGCCCAGGTTCAGCTTCCGATAAAAGTGGAACATTTTTCGTTGGAATAGCATTAGACTTCAAAAACTCTACGTTTTCAGTTAGCTGGAAATTGCACATCATTAGTTGGTATAATTCTATATGGAAAAATGCACAAACTTACTGCAGGGAAAATAATTATTCTCAGTAAACTGTAAAGAACAACTCTCTTATGTTCAGACATTTTTTTCAATCTTCAAGTTATGAATCCCCACACCTTTCTTCTATCCATCATTTCCTTGTTTCCCAACTTTGTTTGGAATGCAACTTTGAAATGTTCAGCTTTCGGAAAGGTATGTAAGCTATATTCGGTTTTTTTTTGCCCAATATGAACAATAGAATACACAACAATAGTGATTCATCTCTTCTGAACGTTTGTAAACGATCCAAAATACAATTAAAACTTAACAACTTCTCATATAAAATACACATAAACAGATGTAAACAAAGCAATCTATCTCCCATGCTCTAGTAATATTCGACACCGGTAGGGGGCGTATCGCTTATTATGTTTTCCCTATTACTGTGTGAAAAAATTCGATAAAGTTATTTTTTGTGGTGATATGAATGTCGACTACTTGACGAAGTCTATCAACAGGAGTAACCTCCTAAACATTATGCAGTGCTACCAATTGAATACACAAAACACTAAACCGACTAGGATATTTAAAAATATAAACGGTCAATTAGCAATATCTAAACTTGATTATATATTCACAAATATTGATAGCAAAGACTACTGTGAAACTGTACACAACTTAAGTTTGGGAGATCATTTTGGCCTGGTAATGGACATTAAGTTAATTAATACCAGTATGCCTATTAAAAACAGATTCTAACTAGACATTTGAATGACTATAACATTGCTGGCCTGAGTCACTACTTGCAATATGAAGATTTCTCTGATGTTTTCAACGGTAACAGCATTAATGAAATGTTCAGTCTTTTTTATGGAATTGTTAATTTTGCTATTGATAGGTTCTGTCCATCGAATAAGCAATTAGTAAGCAAGGAAGATGAAACCACAAATAAGTGGATTACTAGAGAGTCATTTGAGTTACGTAAATCGCTGAAAAATCTATTCTGGTTAAAGCACAACTTTGATGATGTAAAATTGGAAGCTGAATATAAACTTCTGAATAAAACTTACAAGAATAGACTAAAAACAGACAAAAAGCTGTATTATCAGAAAATTATTGAAAATAAAATGAATGCCAATGAAAAACAGAAGTATGTTTGGAAGTTAGTTCAAGAAAAAACCGGAAGAAATAATAATACTTTAGGAGATATGAAATTGAGTGTCAGTGGGTCAATTGTGGACGGGGACTTTCATGTTGCGAATAGTTTCGCTAATCATTTCAGTACCTCTGTAAGATTATTGAATGAAAAAAAATTCAATAATTCTGTATCGTCTCGTACAAAATGTGATTATACAATAGTAGCACATTCTTCTTCGCCCCTGTTACAGCTCAGGAGGTCTTTGAGATAATATGTAGCTTAAAAAATACTAACTCGAGTGGTATTGATTGTATATCAACAAAACTTATTAAGTGTATAGCTCGGCACATTGCACTGCCTCTATCTGAATTAATAAATATCTCGATTGAATCTGGTCAGTTTCCGGAAGAATTGAAAACTGGACTGGTCACTCCTATTTATAAAAAAGATGATCCCATGTTTATGGACAACTATAGACAAATAACTGTTTCAAATGTGATTGGTAAAGTTGTTGAAAAATCTGCCTATAATAGAATGATTAATTATCTGGATAAACATAATATTATAACAAAGTGTCAAAATGGCTTCTACCCTGGAAGATCAACAGAGGGTGCTGTCTATAAATTTGTTGAATTTATATATAAACAACTTGATAATAAGAAAACTGTTGGGGCACTATTCTTTGATCTCACTAAAGCTTTCGATAGCCTCAATTTAGATTTTGTCGAAGAAAAACTATATGCCTTGGGATTTCGTGGAAACACGTTGACTTGGCTGATGTCATACTTGAGATGTAGGAAAATAGCCGTCAAAATAAATCAAACCCACTCAAATGAGGCAATTGTTAACCTAGGTGTCCCACAGGGTTCTGTATTGGGTCCACTTATATTCATAATGTTTATGAATGACCTACCTGAATATATGAAAACGAAATGTACGGTTATATATGCGGACGATGTCTCCTTCGCAACTTGTGGCAATTCTCCTGAAGAACTGGCAGTTAACCTAATTTTATTATATAATAAGTTTACCGAATGGTGTTTGAACAATCATCTAATTTTAAATAATGGGAAAACGGTTTTAATGAAATTCAATATCACTAATGGATCCAACACATCTTTTGAAATACATACTGAAAGAATTATTATGACGACTTCTGAAACGGCAAAGTTCCTTGGAACTTTCATTGACTCATCACTTCCTTTTCAGGCATGTGCTGAGCATATATCTAAGAAGATATGTAGCAGCTACTATGCAATCTTGCAACTAAAGGATATATTTTCCCAACAACAACTAATAAACATCTATTATGCGATGACATACTCTCATTTGTCCTATAATGTTATAATATGGGGAAACTCTAGATTCTCAGCGAGATTGTTTGTTTTACAAAAAAAAGTAATACGTCTCATCTTTGGGATTGATAAGCGAACCTCCTGTAGAGGCCACTTCCAGAGAAACAAAATTCTAACTCTCCCCTGTATCTATATCTATAAAAATATTCTATTCGTAAAAAATAATCTGAATGAATTCATTAAAAGTGCTGACAGTCATAACTATGAGACAAGGCATGCCATGCCTTGTCTTCTTAGAATACCGCCTCATCGTACTACTTTTTTTGAAAAGAGTCCATCCTACACTGGCATACAGTTGTATAATAACCTACCAGTCTCTATGAGAAAAGTTCAAAATTTTAATGTGTTTAAAAAATCTCTCAAGGATCTCCTGTGGCAATACTCATTTTATAGCCTTGATGAGTTTGTGGAATGTAGCTTTTGATGTTTTTTTATACCCTTTTGTGTTTGTTTATACTTTGATTCATTTCAATGTATTGTCTTTTCTCCACTGACTTTTCCAATATCATGTAAATGGTCTGAATGGAATAAAAATATTATTATTATTATTATTATTAATCGGCGCACCTTTGACCAGGTCTTGCGAGGAAGGTCAAATCCTTCTGGATTTCTGGAGATGCATGGCATGCTGTGGTAACTGGGTGCTATGCTACTTTTCCATTATTCTTTCTAACGAGCATTTACGTCGAAGTTAGTTTGGTGAAGCGCCTGTGCCGCCTTGAGTGGAGGTTGCCTGGATCAGAGTCGGTTTGTCTGGACGTCAGGTATATCGTTATGGACTTGCAGTTGAGGATCGTCCATAATTTCCTTAAATTCTCTAACCAGGGCATGTTCTCGGCGCAGTTTAGGTGGAGCTATATGGCTGAGAGGGGGTTGCCATATTGTTGGGGTTGGTTTGATTGTCCCTGTTACAGCACGCATAGTAGCGTTTAGTTGGGTATCGATCATGTGCGTGTGTTTACTGTTTCGGATAGTTGAGTATCTCTAAATGTTCAAGGAAGCCGCTTTTTAACTATGCCAATGACTGTCTAGGTCTAACATCGCATGACGTCACTATACAAATTCACACCACTGAACATGTTCTTGGTTTGATTCCTGCCAGAGAACTGGTTCTCTCTCTAGTTCATTTAAACATTATTGTAAAATAAAAGTTGCTAATCTTGACCAAGGAAAACAATCTCGAACTTTGAGGAAATCTTCGATATACTCTAAATAACTTCATGATTTGAATCGAAATACTACATCGCCAATATTTTTTACGCCCGTGCTGAAGTTTACTCAATTGTTTGTATTCCATTAGTGTTGGGTAGGCCACGACATAAAAAAAGAGTTTGTAAAAGTAGCCTCTTTTTTGTACTGTGCCACACTGTGTCCTACTTCAAATGAGACGAGGCGTACTGAAGTTCGGCGATACGTTTGAAGTTACGAGTACAGATATGACGTTTGATTTTAGTGCAGTACAATAATTACAGTCTGAACTCTGATTGATGATATTTTAATAACCAGTATCGCAAAGTGATATGAAATGATAAATATAGTACATTTTGTTTGTCAGTAGGTAATAAAGTAAATAGGTGGCTCCGTAGCTCAGTGGTCAGTGCGTTGGACTACTGAACAGAAAGTCGCTTGATCGAATTCCTGCCCAACCAACGAATTAATGCGGAGCCACCTCTCGGAAGGCAATGACAAACTACCGAGATGTATTCTGCCTAGTAAAGCCTCTCTATAAAGACGTTCGGAACCGTCCTAAAACTGTAGGTCCCTTCTATTCGTGTATCAGTTTATCACGCACAACACGAATAGTTGTAGAGAGGTCGCCTACGCCCGAAACCGGGTACGGCACCGGAAGAAGAATTAGGTAAAAAAACTTGAGAGGTGTCAAGAGACACCCGGATAGAACGAAGTTCCTTTCGATTAATTAGTGAAGGAATTGTAATAAAATTTTATTTTTTTAAGTTATAATAATACTTTTTTATTATTAACAAATATAATGTAATATAACCTTAATCAGTAGGCTCAATTTTAGTAATAATTGGCTTGTGGTAACTGAAGTAGGAAACATATGTTTGGGATTCTATTTTATTTAAATGTCTGTATAATGTATTATTATTGTCTGTATAAAATCTCTACTTACCTAACTCCATCAGCAATGTCCGGAACATGTGCAGAAACATTGTCAGGATTCATTATTGTTATTATTTTTTTATTATTTATTATGTACAAGAAACCTGTATACACTCAACAAAAATAATCGTCGCGACACCACGCTGTTCAATGCGAAATAGAAAGACGAAACGAAAATAACTGGCTTGCTTTCTATGAGAGAGAGACAGACAGAGAAACACGCGCAAGGCGTGCGCGCGCAAAAATTGTCGTTACAAGCGCGATAAGGAACTTCGTTCCAATAAAAATATAACCGAATATATTTTAACAGTATATTTCCTTATTGCTCGAGACTCGAAACGCGGTGTAGAATGACGTACTAATGTAATTTTTAGCATTCGTCTCGCTACCTCTTTGTCTTCATCCTATAGTTTACGGAGACTGATAGTGAGTAACGCGACTTCGCGACATAAAATTTGAAGCAGTACAATATAAAATGTCGAGCCGCTCTTACATTTTGACGTTATGTACAGGACAAATGTACAATGTACCGCTTCTTGTATGTCCTACTCAATACTATACTCCATCTTCATCTTATTTCTGGTCCTTGATATAAAAAAATAACTATATTATAATATCGAAATAGTGAAACCTAAAACTAGAACTTTCTTTATGTAGGTATATGGATTTATTCCTGACTTCGAATGTCTGTATGTATGGGTATGTACAAATGTTCATATCAAATACAAGATTTTAAAGATAACAGCAAATCCTGGCTGTGATACGTTCATTACAGTGACAAAAACGAAAATGCATTTAGGCCCAGTTTTTCAATGCTCGGTTGAAGCTCACAGTTAGCTGGCTATAGGTTAATCTTAACCATCAGCTAGAGTTTCAACTAAGAACTATTGCGTTTCTCCTTCGAATGTTTGACTTTAGGCTAGCAAACTGTCAGCTAGCGATATATTTGTTAATGTTGGTAGTACTGATGTTTCAGGGAGCACTTCTGATTGGTCGTTCCCCTTTTGCTGTCGATTTCGGAAATATATGTTTTGTAATGTTATGGTTGATTATTTTATAATAAAATGGGTGAAACAAAAGCATTGAAGAAGAAAAGAGTGGCAAACTTTAGTCCTTCTGATAGATCGTTGCTGTTAAAAATTGCAAATGGTTTCAAAGCAATAATTGAATGAAAAAAAAACAGCTTCTACTACTTGGAGGGAAAAAATAGAAGCTTGGAAAAAGATTTTTGGAGTTTGAAATAATTTACCTATCTGTTATGGTCTCTATCTGTTCAATTTATTCTAATATAAAACAGTTTCTTATCTTATCTAATATAGAACAGTTTCTTATCTTAACCTAAATCTTGTGAAAAAATCCAATTCATCAAAATAGTCAAATGGATTACTTCTTTCTCTGACCACGTATGGCCTTCTTTGGTAATCAATGAAGTCTATTAATTTATTCTTCATCATCATCACTTGAAAATCAAATGCTTCCATCTTTCGTAGAAAAAACAAAATAGAAAATGAGGTTACTGGTTACAAAGCAGTTGAACAAACTCGACTGTTCGGGCCGTTCGGGGTAGTTAACCTACGGAGCGCATGCGTCTGCAAGATAGCTTACAGTTAGCCATTTGACAAAGACTTTCAGGTGATAGTTACTCTACCCGATAGAATAGCAGTAGGTAAGCGCAAGATGAGAGGTGGAAAAACGGTTTACCTAAAGGTTATTGATTAGCCGAAAGCTAAATCACTTTAACCGAGCATTGAAAAACCGGGCCTTAGTCAATCGTCTGTTTTCCGAAGGAACCATCTATAACTTACATCACGAATTTAATTATTTTTGAGTCCTCCCCCTTCCCCTTGCCACAGAGTCACATGTGTGAACCCTCCACGCCTTGTGAAGTCACATATTTGGTATTTTAAATTATTAAATTAAAACAGCATTTTCAAAATGATTTATTTATTTATTTTTAAAACTTTTTTTTAAAATCAAAGATTTCAGCACATTTACATAACATAATCAATCAAATTAACGATACAAAATTCAATCATTTTGTGCCCATTGAGTTTAAACCCATGTATGTATGTTTCATATAGTTTGCCGTGAAGAATACCTAAATTAAAATAAAATGTTTTACTAAGTTTAAATACTCGACATTTATTCATGTGATCTCGAAGCTTAAGACTTGCCTCCCTTCGTCTTCACACGATGTCATACTTAGGGTTGCCAACTCTACCGGATTGCTCGGGAGACTCCGGTAATAATGGTTATCCTCCCGACCTCCCGGGTTACAATAATTTCTCCGTTTTTTCTGAAATTATACGCAACCGTCGCTCTAATAAAACTTCGATCTTTAATGATTTTGATTTTGTGGAGAAAAAACGTTACAAAGTATAATTATATAAATTTAAAATTGATTGACTTTTTCTTACACCCCCCCCTAATCGACTTCTTAAAATTCTCCCGGGTTGGTGCTTACGAGAGTTGGCAACCCTAGTCACACTATGTTGACCACCTCCATCCTTAACGCGTGTCGTAATTTATTGATGTCCCCAACAGATTTCGTAAAAATATAATGCTTCTAATTTTGTACACTTCACATAAAATGGGTTTATGTCTTAAGCCGGATTTATAGTTTGACGGACTGTAAACGTAGACGCACTAAATAGGTAACAAAAGGATTGTGAAATATTTTAGAATTTTTAATTCGACAGAACGGAATTTTTGCGAATGCGTAGGTTAAGGTGATGAGTGACATTATATTAATCGTAAATAGCCTGTGTTGGTTTGAATTTGTATTATAATATTCATATCAACAAAACAAGAATAAAAACAAAGAACTTTACTAAACAGAAGGAGGACAAGTAACATCTGACAGAAACGCTGACATCATACAGAATTCTTTCTTTTGTTTGGCTGGATGCAAGAAATGCACTGTAAAAAGATGAAAGTTGGCCAACTCTTCCATATTCCAGTCCGTTTCACTTACGTTAAGTCATGTGTTTACGTTAATTCATAAACAAGAGTACATACATTCTATACGTTTTCAGTCCGTCAAACTATAAATCCAGCTTTATAAATTATATTGTGAATTTTTCATTTCAGTGCCGCTGAAAGGTGCACTTTGGAACACCACATCCGCGCCGTTCACCTCAAGATCAAACAGAAGTGCGACCACTGCGATTACAGCAGCGGCTGGCCGTCTCAGCTGCGTAATCACATGAACACTGCCCACTCGAACCACATAAACAAGTGCCCGTCTTGCGATCGCGTATTCTCGCGGGCGTACGCGCTCAAGCAGCACATGAGGGCGGTGCATTCGAAGATCAAGAACCAGGCCTGCCACCTGTGCGAATACACGACCGCGCAAACATCGAATCTGAGAGCGCACATAGACGCGGTCCATCTGAAACAAAAGCCATTCGAGTGCGAACATTGCGGACACACTTTCACTCAGCGGGGTACGTTAAAGAAACACGTCGAGTGCGTTCACTTGAGAACGAAAAACTACAAGTGCGAATTCTGTGATTATCGAACGTCGGCGAGCGGTTACCTGAAAGCTCACGTTGAGGCCATTCACGAAAAAATAAGAAGGTATAAGTGTCACGTGTGCAGCAAAGGTTTCTCCCAGACGGCTCATAGAAAGGCGCATATAGAAAGATTTCATACTGATGAAGAAGTGCGGCAAGACGATAACGAGGAACCTGATGAAATACCTGAAGTTATTTGTTAATTATTTTTTCGCTTGGGTATGATATTTTTTTCCTGCCGTTATGGTATGAAGTGACCGAAAAGATTGATACGATTTCCCTTTATCACCATCGTTGTTTGTTAGACAGCTACCTGGAATGAAAAATGAAATTCAAAGATAGAATGAAGGTAAAAAACGTAACGAAAGTATGGTATTCAAGAGAGTGAAAAGATGTGCATAATGTGCTTCAATATATAGAAAATTGAAATCTAAAATGATAAATTATGGAATACCCGATTTTGATAAAATTGCGGATTATTGCTTATTTTGGGCTGAAAAATCCGAATATGAACTCCGACGATATCGCTTTCTCACCTTTTGCTAATCTACCGCATTCTAACCTCTCTAACCTAACCTCTCTGAGTGCAAGAAAGTATGGAATTCTTGAAATAGATAAATTTTATATTGAAAAAGACGATTTTTTTCAATTTAAAATTCATCTTACCCATCAATTCAATACTTTCTTGAACTCGGAGGTTAGGTTAGTGAGGTTAGAATAGGTCGAGTTAGCTTAATTTTTCTGGAAACAAAAAAAATTGCAGCCTAAAATAAGCAAGAATCCGAAATTTTATCAAAATCGGTTACTCTGGACATAACACCATTATTACCATTTAAAATCACTTGAGATCAGAGCATGTTTTAAGTAATTTTCATTAGGCGGCAATAAATTGAATAATGTATACAGGGTAATTCAGATAAGCTGCTCAAATGAAGTCATTTAACCTTCTAATGCTGATATTGAAGATGTACTGATTATTTTTCGAAGAATGATTTGACCTTGAGAAAACATTTTCCTATTAATGTCTTTTTAATAATTCAACGTGAACGCCTTAAAACAGGTATCGAATCTGAATATTTCAATTTTCAGATTCGGCGTTTGAATACTTGTGAATAATCGTCCAAGTGATCCTCATTCCTCACTAGCCATAAAATAAGAAAAGAGCTTTGAGAAAACGCGAAATAATATTTATTTTTCACTTGTATATTATATGTTTATTTCACCTTGGATACGGTTGCTATAAACACACTCATTATGCCCTAGGTCATTACGCCCGCATTTGCGGGCATAATGGATTCAAAACGCCCGCATTTGCGGGCATAATGTATTCAAAACGCCCGCTTGTTGTACTAGGAGAAATGAAGCAAATTTCATTGATTAAATACTTCATAATCCCTATCGTATCCGACTCTGGATTTCTCCGGCAATCAATTATTCGCAGCTTTGGCTGCATTTTCTATGATATTCTTGGGTAAATTCATTTTCATTTTCATTATTTCTATAAGACTACACAAAGAAAGCAGCATGACATTCACTGAATATGATGACAAAAATATTCACAAACGTCAAACTATCAACAAATGACATGCCTACTATGAGAAGGAAAATGGATAGGAGAAGTGAAACGATTTTAAAATCGCTTTTTCATCATAATATAATAATGTTTTCGTGAAAAATAAAATCTTGTATGCACCGCGTGCGTTACTAGATCCTTATGCCCATCGGGCAACATTCATCCCTCGGGCCAGAGGCCCTCGGGCCGAATGTTTCCCTCAGGACATAAGGATCTATATAACGCACTTGGTACATAAATAACTATTTCATCTTTAGAGTTGCGCGGTTAAAAAGTTATAAATTCTCTCTTTTTAGTATTATCTCAGAAATGTGTATTTTGGCATTAGTAATGAGTTCGGGCTGAGTTTGTTTCCTGAATCATTAGGTAAACTACAGCTCTTCTCCAAATTACCAACTACTTTATTGCATTAAATATATCAAGAAAACAAAATTCAATATTAAGTAAAAAAAACTCAAAACATTTTTAAAACAGGCTAAAGAATTCGATGAAAATACTTGTAACTAAAAATTTTTACTTGACAGTTCAATTAAACCATTTTATGAAATTTTTTTAAACAACTCATTTCACGTACTATTGAAAACCACTTCAAAAGCGTCAGTAAACTACAATTCCACCTCGCTGTTGAATACTTCTTCAATACTTGTTTTCATTTCATGAAATAGTTTTCTATAGTTATAAATTCAGTAGAATACCTAGGTGCCAAGCGACAAAATTTCAAGTTATTAGTAATTACATCAAATTCCTTTGGCTTTTTTAAAATATCAAAAAAACTACCTCAACCTAAATTCAAGCATTATTAGTAGTGTTCTTTCGTACTGAATGAAGTGATCTATAATAATAATAATAATTAATAATAATTTATTCAATCAATAATCATGTACAGAATCGATTACATTAACAGAAATAAGATTTTCAAGAAAATATAATACACAAAAAAAAAAAAAACCAATGACTAATGAATGAATACAATACGTAATTTCAACTCAATTATATCAATTGCTACAAATAAATACTATTCGGCTCATGTAAGTTCTTCAAGGAACTTGAGTATGAGTTCTGTGTGTGGTACTAAAAAAAATCAATTAAACTTCTGATTAAATAAAGTTACAAATGAATCGAATCAACAATAAGAGACAATACAATTACATAGAAACATTAATTCAAAATATTTTATGAATAACACGTCTTCCACATTTCAGTATCCAGTTTTGTGAATTCCGCTTCAGAGAGTGGTAGCTTTGATTCTGTTTAAGACATGTTGGTATCATGTTGTATATAGTTGGAACCATGTAGAGTAGACTTTTTCTTACATTGCTCTTTACAATTTTATGAAGTCGAACACACAGGTGTGAAATTTGTCTAGTGTTATGGCCTGACGTCAAATAGACCAGTTTAGATTTGTTTACACTAGTAAAAAGAATAACAGATTTAGTATACAATTGTCTGGGGTCTAAAACTTTCAATTCACTATATAGTTCATCACATCTATGTAAATAAAATCAGATAGATCAGCTTAAGCGGTCGTTCTTTCGTTTCAAATCAGTTCCTCCCTCCACAACTTAAAAGTGCTCGTAAGTATATTCATTTTATTTATTCGTGTCAGAAGCATCATAAATTATATAATAAGTATACTAAAGCTAAAAATTTTTTGCCCAGAATCGGGCGACGTCAATTGCGTTCGGTTTCGCTGCCACAACGTCCTCTATGGTGCATCTAGCAGGGCACATTGGGCAAGTGTACATATGTTGCGTGGTTTGCAGTTCCCCACAATCGTAGAGATTGGAGTCCACAGGGTAGTCCCACTTATTTAGGGTATCTCTCGATCTCGTCGTGTCCGTCCGCAGTCTGTTTAGCGCCTTTCAGATTTCCCAGTTTTCACTGCCTCCTGGTGTCAGTTCTTCATTCGGCTTCATCCAATGTTGGTTTGAGGTCTTCCCCCAAAGGTCCACTCTGGTTTTAGGTTACAGGCAATCTTCTGTCGATATCAGGAAGCTTCGCCGTGATTTTAGTCGCTGAGGGGCCGGTTGGAGACCGTGTAGGGGGTGGCGTTCAGATTCTGCTACTTTGGATCGTTCTTTGAGTGCAGCTGCTTCCCTACGGATGGCAGAGGGAGCGATGCCAGCTAGGTGGTGGATCTTGTTCAGGGGTGTCGGCTTCAAGCATCCGGTGATGATTCTGTTTGTCTCGTTGAGGGCGATACGAAAGGAGCCTCCTCGTAGAATGTGTTAAATGTACATTCGGGCGTCCCCTGGGCAACAGCTTCGGCTGGCTGATCCTTTCACTCCAGAAGCATCAAAGAATCGTAAGTAATTATTCTGAACGCAGAATATCTTGCATCAGTTAGGTTACATTGGCAAAGTTAACCTCAAAATTTGAAGTTTAATTTTTACACAGATATGATGAAAATGAGCGCATTCTTTCGGGCATTCAGTGAATGAATGTGTTATGATTGCAAAATCAATTTCACTTCAATCAGATAAGTTCCATCAGTTGTATCAGTACGAAAGAACACTAGTATTAATGGCAAAATACACATTTCTGAAATAATAGAATTCTTCAGAAGACTCCCCGAAAACTTCCATATTTTATTATTAACGACGACTACTTGGATAGGTTATTTACAAATTTTCTGCCCCCGCAGTAGAACTTGAAAATTAAAGTAATCAAGTTCTATAACAATTTAATGACGTTCAAATTGAGTTTCGGCATTACAAAATACGGCTTGAAAGACTTTTTTTGAGCATCGTATCTAAATCACCATGAATACATCGATTTATTTAGTTTAGAACCGCCTGATGGAAATTGCTTGAAAAATATGTTCTGTTTTGAATAGTTATCTTTCTCTCGTCCTGCATTATTCTCGATTTGTTTTTGATTCAGTGACTTAATCTTCGTCATAATTTCGACTTTTCTCTCTTCTTGATTTTTTTATCTCTTTATAATTTCTTCTCAATAATGAAGTAGGTACTGCTATTATTTTTCCGGTAACATATTACATTGATTGTTCTTCATAATTCGATAATCAATCTAGTCATAAGTGTGTTACTGCATTTTATACATTCTGTTTCAATTATTGATGTAACGTTCTGCTGCTAATGAAAAGACAGGAGAACTATCGAAATCTAATGAAATAACAAACAGCATTAGTATCATCAGTTGAAATGCAAGATTTTGTTGTTTGTTACTTTTATATTTGCAACTGTTCCTTTTATTTATATTTGTATAATTGAAAGTTTCAAATTGCAACGATAAAGTCTTTTTAAGTCTAATGAAAATCGTAATTTTCTTTCTGGAAATGAAGCATAACAAGCAGTGCTCACATTGAATAGAATTAGGTAATTGTTGATTATCCTCGATATCTTACTTGTAGTTTCTTCATTTATTTCTTCTTTGATTCATAAGGGTCAAAAAAAAAGTTAATATGTAATACAGGTTTCATTCATAAAACAAATCAACATAATTAGTGAGACTCAGTACTAATGACTCGCATAGTTTTCTTTTCACTGCATCAGCGGACCCAGTTTATTGACTTAAAATTCCCACAAGACAAAATCGATAAGAGTTAAATCAGGTCTATGTAGAGGTCAATTTAAGTCATATCTCATGAAGGTCTGTTCTTTAGGCAAATTTTCACGAACGCAGTGGACGGTGATAGATGCTCCTTTAATTATACCCACGAAAGTTCCGCAGTTCCAGCATTAATAAATTGTCCAACATGCTATGAAATTACGTTAACTACGTGCATCATTTCACTTTCAAGAAGGTATGGATCTGCACTCAACGCGCAGAACTTTCTGCGCGGTATAGTCGATGAGTCACTGTTTTTGCAAAATTCTCGCACGTAGCAAACCACGGTTTGATCCTAAAAAAAAATCCTAAAACCCCTATTGGCCCCTGTGTTTATACAGTTATCAGATCAAATATGAACTTTCATTTGGAACAGTCTGTATATATATATATATATATATATATATATATATATATATATATATATATATATATATATATATATATATAGTATAGTAAACTAGAACATTCATTTGAAACTAATCAAACAAACCTCCTAGCGGAGCTGGTTATACGAGTTCACGAAACATCGAAATATTTCCATATACCTTGGACGGTAAAAATGTTAGAAACATTAAGTTGTTTATCACAATCAACGGAAATGATAGATAGCCTGTTTTGCCCTTATTTGGGGTCATCAGTATCATCCATCCATCGAAAGTGATAAACAACCAAATATTTCAGACGTTCAGTCGGAAAAAAAATCAACCACATCTTACAGATAGATGAAACATTTCGGCAACCAGAATTCGTACGTCCTGACACCCGAAGGTGGTTACTATATTCGCTAAGCAAGAGTAAGGTTGCCACATCAATTTGATGTAATGCAACATTTACACACCGCCAGTAACAATCGCTCCGATTTTATCCCTTACTCTTGCTTAGCGAATATAGTAACCACCTTCGGGTGTCAGAAAGTACGAGTTCTCGTTGCCGAAATGTTTCATCTATCTGTAAGATGTGGTTCATTTGTGTCCGACTGGTGGCGCTGTGTCATATTTATATGCCATTGAGTTACTAGAAGGAAAATACAAGAACGTTTGAAATATTTGGTTGGTTATCACTTTCGATGGATGGATGACACTGATGAGCCCCAAATAAGGGCGAAACAGTCTTTCTATCATTTCCGTTGATTGTGATAAACAACTTAATGTTTCTAACATTTACCGTCCAAGATATATGGATATATTTCGATGTTTCGTGAACTCGTATAACCAGCTCCGCTAGGAGGTTTGTTTGATTAGTTTCAAATAAATGTCCTAGTTTACTTAAATTTATTGCCACGAACGTGTATCGATAACACGAAGAATTCTCTTTCATATATATATATATATATATATATATATATATATATATATATATATATATATATATATATATATATATATATATATATATAATCTTCTCATTATAGAATCAAGAGTGTGCCAGAACAACCCTATTAGCAACTCAAATTTTGTAGAAAATTCGTTTACTTTTTCTCATGAGTAAATATACAAAGTGCCCCAATAGATCAAATCAAATATGGTGATAGCATTCATTTTTAACAAAATATTTTTGACGATCTGTCCGTTTTTCAATACATATTTGTATTATTCATTTTCGTACATTTTTCAAAATTTGTTGGTTGATTTATTCATAATTGACTGAAATTTATTTAATATCAATTCAAAATACAAAATTTCAGAAAATATTTTATTATCTTCTTAAAATGTTGAACTGTCAAAAAGTGTCCATTATTTATGGACAATAATGATCAACTATTTATAATCATAAAATATTGGAAGTTTAGTTTAATAATTTCACCATTTGGTGTGATTTATTTTATCTGAGCATTTGAATAGATGAAATTTTCAATTACTATTTGTATGTATTCTGTGAATATGTAACAATTTTATATGATTACTCTGTATTATTCATCATTTTTCGGGATTGACTTAAATTGTTGAGTTGAAAATTTTTAAGTAAGCTGACCCTTAAGAGTCCATTGAACTTTGTTTTGTATTTCGAGTAATTAAGTTTTTTTAGTTTTTTGCTTATAAAATTGAAACTATCAGTATAATCATCAATAGATTTATTGTAGAAAATGAAAAGACGAAGAAAATGAGAGGTCGGACGACTCGATCAGACCCTCAGTCTAAGGGAAAATTGGAAAAAACCGGCCAAAATGCAGTTTTTTCAAAAATTCATAACTCTGTTGTTTTTTGAGTTGTAGCGTAGATCCTCCGGTTAGTATTATTTATCAATATAAACTTTATTTGTGCGAAGAGCAGGAACTGTCCGATGCATAGTTTTTGATCTGTGGCCATTTGAATATTTTACTATGCAATTTTCCAGCAGACCTGAATGCGACAGGTATGGTCCGATTTCAATTTACAAAAAAGATTTTGAAAGAAGAATTCTCATAGTCCAAAACGTTCATCTTGGTTTTACATGAAAACGCTGAGAAATGTGTTAAAAATAAAGCTGAACATGACGGAAAAGGGCCGAGCGCGTGAGAGTAGTTGAAGAGTGGGGGTAGAGCAGCAGGCAAGGATAAGCACGACATTAGAAAGCGTCGGCATTTTGAACATGACGATTATTTCTCGGCCGTTTTTCGTCATGTTCAGCTTTATTTTTAACATATTTCTCAGCGTTTT
Source organism: Cynegetis impunctata (assembly GCA_030704885.1). Classification (NCBI taxonomy): domain Eukaryota; kingdom Metazoa; phylum Arthropoda; class Insecta; order Coleoptera; family Coccinellidae; genus Cynegetis; species Cynegetis impunctata. Next base: position 100,617 of record JARQZK010000769.1, read on the forward strand.
CATGAAAAACCAAGATGAACGTTTTGAACTATGAGAATTCTACTTTCAAAATCTTTTTTGTAAATTGAAATCAGACCATACCTGTCGCATTCATGTCTGCTGGAAAATTGCATAGTAAAATATTCAAATGGCCACAGATCAAAAACTATGCATCGGACAGTTCCTGCTCTTCGCACAAATAAAGTTTATATTGATGCATAATACCAACCGGGGATCTACGCTTCAACTCAAAAAATAACCGAGTTATGAACTTTTGAAAAAACTGCATTTTGGCCGGTTTTTTCCAATTTTCCCTTAGACTAAGGGTCTGATCGAGTCGTCCGACCTCTCATTTTTTTCGTCTTTTCATTTTCTACAATAAGTCTATTGACACCATCACGATTACTCTGATAGTTTCAATTTTATAAGCAAAAAACTAAAAAATTTTTTTGCATAAAATTGTTAATAACAAAGACATAAATAATAAAGTCGAGTGAAAAACATATCGCTGTATCATGTGGAACTATTTTACACTCAATGGCGGAGCTGGTTTTCTTCTAACACTTTTTACATGAAAAAATCTCTGTAGCTTGGCCTAAAATACAAGTTTTCATTTGGCATACAAATTGAATTTGTTTTAATAAAAGGCTTGCGAATATTTAGAGGCAGGATTTTGGGTAATTTTAGAAAAAAAAATCCAAGGGTGGAAAGGTAGCAAACAACCCCAATAATATGCCGAATGCGCTATATATATATATATATATATATATATATATATATATATATATATATATATATAATATATATATATATATATATATATATATATATATATATATATATTTTCATATATATATATATATATATATATATTTTTTTTTTCATATATATATATATATATACATATATATGTTGAAAATGTTTTCATCTAACATTTATATATTTTTCGATGTGATGTTCTCGGTAGTATCAATTTTGAAATTCCATATATTGAAGTAAATCTGAAGTCAAAACTACGTTTTATTATTATATACAACTCGATTGGTCATAAAATTGTACCTATTGGTTGAACATAGTGTGTACTGTCATTTTAATTTAATTATAAGGAATTACATTTTAAGTTCTGCTCACAAAATGTTGAACAATTTGTTGAGTAAGTTTCAGGAGATCAGTGTATAAGATTCTTAAATTAAAATACCGTTTCTGTTACTGCATCGTTTTTAAATAATAAGTGAAATTAAACATTTCATGAGTTTTTTCGCATTATTTAACTTTTCATGAAAAACTTGTTTTATTATCATCTAGAATTTTGAGAATTTTTAATGTCACATCTGCTCTCTCGTTACCTATTTCATAAGGTCATCTAGTCAGAAATTTTAAATTAAGAATTTTTCCTTTTAAGGAGAAATATTCTACCATAGTTATTGCATTCAAAGTGATTGCTGGTTTTGTTTTAATTATAAGTACTACGTTATGTGTGATTTTGATGATAAACAAATTATTTATTGTTGTTTTAGTTAATTTTGAGTACAGTTTCCCATTTTGTGTAAATAAATGTTTTATAATAAAATATTTTTGTTTCAATGGTTACCTCCATTCACTCAAATATCGGAGGAAGGTAGGCTGACCTCATTATATTTTCATGCTATTTTCTTTCAACGTTTCGATGCATTAAGTGTCTTCTTCAGAATTCAATAATTGAACAGCGACAAAAACTCCCACTTATTGCTCTTGTGTTCCATAGTTCCATAATAAATTTATTTATTTATTTATCGATGACTTCCATATTTTAAACTGGACACTAAGCAAATCCCTATTTCGATTTCTAATTATCCCTAGAATCAGTGGCGCACCCAGGGGGGGAGCCATGGGGCTGCACCCCCCCCCCCCGAGATTTATAATAGTAACAAAAGAATTTAAGGAGTAAATGTTGTTTCTTACATACATTTTACATGTTGATTTAGCGAATTTTGTACTATAGTACAATAGGTAAATATATGTTTTGTTTCATATACAACATATATGTCTTTATTTAATGAATACATTATTTAATTTCTTAATTAAATGTTACATTCTGACGCAGCCCCCCCCGAAACTCAATCCTGGGTGCGCCCTTGCCTAGAATGTAACAATATTTCAACATAAAGCACTCTCAATTTCTTTCACTTTCAAATTCTTTAAACTACATATAATAGTCATATACTATTTTGTTTTTTTTAACATTAAGTGCATAGCACTTAGAAAAATAATTGAGCAAAAATCAATATCCTAAGTTAGTTTATCTTAGGATATTGATTTTTGCTCTATTTTTTTTTCGATTGCTTAGATGAAGTTTCATATTCTATAGTCAGTTTACACTATAAACTAATGAACTAAAGTTGTCTTAGCTTATGCGATAGTATTCATGTTATGTTTGTGTAAACTATTAGATATTTTATTGCTTGCTGTTAACTTAGTCTGAAGTTGATAAATAGCTGCTAGATGGTTTATTTTTCTGAAAGTTTTTTTAGTGAAAACATTTAATAGTACTCCATTTGATTTTTCACCAAAAATCGAGTTTTGTTTGAAATTTGAACATACTTTTATACTTAATATATTCAAATATATGTTCGTACATTTATTTATCACTCATGATGGTCAAATGATACAAGAACTCATGCAAAAAAGTTTAATTATAAAAACCACAAATATAGTGTTTCAAACAGTAAAAGTTGCTTCAAATTTCCTCATAACAATAAAAAATATATATACGCAATTTCAATCTCAATTTGTAGAGGTTTCCTCCATATAAAGTTTAGTCAATTTAACTATTCTATCTTTTTGGTCAGGAGTCATATGCTTCATTCTTTCTGCGACTGGCATATTTTCGATACCTCCTATGCCTTCAAGGTGTTGGAATACCGCCTCGCTCCAAGAATATACGGGAGTAATCCATAGTGACATCATATACGAATGAAAGCTGCATCTTATAATTTCGGCATCTATCCACTCGTAATTAAGGGGCTTCAAGACTTCTTCAATTTCAGCGGCGCTCCATGTTTTATTACGTGAATCGTAGATGTACTGATGTAAGTGCATGAGGTAGAACTCCAGTAATCTCTTCCTATTCAGGCTGTAGAAATCAGTGTCGAGATTGACATATAGGAAGAACCCTAGATCTACTGCTGGAGAGGTCAACTTAATATCCTGCCAGTCCAAAAGTGTGATCATATGGTTTTTGAACAAGTAATTGTTGATCCAGATAGCTCCATGATTTATGACACGAATTTCGACGTTTTTTTCTATTATTCTCTTCTGTCTTATCCATGGATTTTCACCGTTTTTAATGGCCGCCACAGCCTCTTTGTATTTTTCAGCACCTGGCGTTTTGATTTCTTCTAAAACTAATGAAATGTTTTCTAATGCAGTAGCTTGTTTATCGCCTAACGGAGTGCTGCCAGCTAATGGAATTGCTGTGATTGCCTTGGCTAATGCATCGAAGCTTTTCTCATCTTCTTTCTGCATAATAATGGATGCAGCATGCAACTTGGCCATTTCCTAGAAAATTACGAAATCAATATACTTTGTTACTTAAAAAAAATAACTTGAGGTGTCATGAGACACCCTTTTTTTAAATATTTTGTAACAAATAGCAGGCACAATGAATTAAATTAACAACGGATGAAAATGATTGAATGAAAAAAAATCAGAATTATTTATATTAGGATAAATACATTACTTAATAAATTTAAACTATTTAAAATAATTATATTTTCAGGAGAGCAAAGTTTATTCAGAATTTAGTAGAACAAAAACGATATTCTCATATGTAACAGTGTAACATATTTTATGCTAACAATATTAACATGAAAAATGAAAACATATAATTGAAACAATCAATAACTATTCTATAACAACTATCAGAAAAACCTATATGTATTATCATGCATTATTATTAATTATTTTAGTAGTTCTGTAGATAAATTCATTCAATATGCATAGGTATATTGTTACATATTTGTTACTTGTGACAAAGTTATCTTATTTTAGGTTAACTTACATATTTTTAATCAATTTAATGTGATTTGAGGAATATATATATATATATATATATAATATATATATATATATATATATATATATATTTATAAATATAAATATATAAATATATTTTTATATATATATATATATATATATATATATATATAAATATATATATATATATATATATATATATATATATATATATATATATATAAGTAGAGCAGAATTATCGGTATAGCCCGCTTATATGGAAGCAGCCGTTGACACGTGTTTCGGACTCTTTGGTCCTCATCAGAACGGCGTAGCCAAGCATTGGATTGAAAACTTGGAGATGAAAATAGCACACACAAAACGAAATCCCCTGCTACGGAAGACAATCACA
>JARQZK010000769.1:107500-237500 GCA_030704885.1 Cynegetis impunctata
TGAAAATTGTAGAAGTTATAATCAATTTACTGAAAGAAAAAATTATCTCAAAAACTAATTGATATTTTTGATATCTAAATACATATACAAAAAGAGGAAATTTTCTAAAAGAAAGTCTCCCGGAACTGTAGGATTAATATTTATAGTTTTCTCATGGTAAAAATACGGCCGACAACGGGTAGTCTGGCTTGCGAAAGTAGCGCCCATTTGGGACACTTCAACAATAAACATTGTTCAACTATATTAAATATCAAATTAAGGAATGAAAAATTTCAGGTTCTTACTGGATAGGTAAATGAACAATAATCCAGTGACAAAACATTTTTACCGCGATTTTTCAATTGGTTATGCAATAGTTTTTTGCTGCTTGAACAAGAACATTGCAAGTGTAATAACTGTTAAACTATAGATCTGATACTTTTTTCCTTTCTTGGAGCTAGTTTCAAAAAAACGGAGAATAGATTCCTGTTAGAAAAAATCAAATTTTTCAGTTTTTTACTAACAATTTACGCACTTTAATTAATAATAACTTTCTTTTCTTGATTCTCTTATAAACAACGCATTTGTTTATAACAATTTTTCAAACAGTAGGAGATGAATATTGAAAAAACCATTTCCATGTAGCTTCCGATGATAAAAACCGGATCATTAAAATTATAAAAAAAAATTTATTTTGATTTTGCAAAACTATACCTAAGTAAATTGTCAATAAACAACTGAAAAATTGAAATTTTTTCAATGGGGATTTACTCTGAAGCCTTATAATAATAGCTACAAGAATGAAAAATTTTTTCAGATCCATAGTGAATTAACTATTCACTATGGATCTGAAAAAATTTTTCATTCTTAGAGGTATTATTATAAGGCTTCAGAGTAAATCCCCATTGAAAAAATTTCAATTTTTCAGTTGTTTATTGACACTTACAATTTTCATGTTCAAGTATCAAAAAATTGTTAATTAACTATTGCATAACTAATTCAAAACTCGCTATTATCGCTGGATTATTGCTCATTCACCGATTTAGTAACTGTCTGAATTTTTCATTCCTTAATTTTCATATTTAATATGGAAAAATAATTGTTGAAGTGTCCTAAATGGGCGTGACTTGCCCAAATCAAATTACCCGTTTTCGGCCATATTTTTACCTATCTGAGAAAACTATGAATATTGATCCTACAGTTCCAGTAGTTGGGTCTTTTTTTTTGGGAAATTTCCTCTTCTTTTCGAATCTTTCTTCAGATTTCAAGAATCTCTATTGATTTTTGACATATTGGCAAAGAACCAAACCCCCTTCTTCTCAGTATATTGTTTACTTTAACAATTTTCGCGATCGAATTTTTATTTTTCTCAAAAAACGTCCATATTTTTCCGAGACTGCTGAAAAAAGTTGAACAAAAAAGCACTTTGACTAGACTAAATATGTTAGAAAGATTTTCTATATTTTTCAAGCATGATTTATACGAAATTGACAAAGCAGTTGATAAATTCATCAAAACTGATGAGTTTTATCAAAAATTTTTTACTGCCAAACCTGCTGTTCTCGTAACTTGAAAGTGTGGAAGAAATATTTAATTCGTGAAGGCGATGTTAAGCCTAAAAATTCAATAATAGAGCTTGATGATTGCCTAGAAATTTTTTTTTCGAATATCAATATGTTGTTCAGAATATTAGCTATGCTGCCGGTATCGACGTTTGAAGCGAATAGAAACGATTCGAAGGTGCACGATATAAGAAGTGGACTTGTAAGGACCCTTCTGAATAAATAAAATTCATTTCAAATTAAAAACTTATGTTTGTCTAATTTTTTGCCTTTGAAAGGTTTGGCTGCTCTGGCAATTCATCGAGACATCGGAATCACAGCTGACGAAGTCATGAATGTCGAAAAACGCCGAAAACTAAATTTTCTTCTCTAATTTTCCCAAGAATATGTTCAATGATTTTTATATCCAATTTAATATAATTCAATTTTTCACTAATTCTTGATAATTTTTTTCCAATTCAAATAATTTGAATTTTTTGCAATTTAATTCGATTTTTCTGCTTATTTTGTACTATCTACATGAAAGATTATTTTTATCAACAAGAATAGAACTTTAGAAGAAAAACTTATGAAATTTTGCACTAAGTCATATCTCCCCCCATAGCAAAAAGCTATCTACGCCACTGTATATATATATATATATATATATATATATATATATATATATATATATATATATATATATATGCATAAAGCGGTTTCGATCTTATTAGATCTCTTCAGTGCAGCCTATTTGACGAGTCGAGTATTACCTTGGAGAATTGTTTGATAATTTTAAATTATTGAAGAATTTTATGTAATATATAAATCAATTTACCTGTATTGGCGACCAAACTTGATTCCAATCGTTGGCGATTTTTTTGCTATTAGGATAGAACGATCCTTTGCACATATCTTCCAAAACAATGCTAGTGACGTCGCCATGTATATAATTGGGAACTCGCAGAGGGCTGCACACAAATGTGTTCAAAGCGGGAATTACTTTTTCGTAAGACAAAATCTCGTTGGTAAAAGCGATCTCTGCGTTCATCACGGTATCATGATTTTCATTCGTCAGTCGAGTCTTGACGATCACGGTGTCTGTGAATGAACCTGTAAATGAAACACAATTCAAACATCCATTAAAGATGTAAGACCACAAATAGATAGAAAAATTTTAAAAAACGCGAAGGCAGCAGAGCGAAGCGCATCGCGTGGAGATGCGATTCGAACAGAAAAAATAATTGTTTGAAGAACTGCACTTTAATATCAAACCGAAATAAAAAATTTGAAAATAATTAATTTAAAAAAATAATTGAAATTTCGTGAATTGCATCCCTTACTTAAGATGTTCCGCCATTTTATTACTTTATATTCTTGAAAATAATAAGTCTTCTCAATAGGTTTGTAATATATTATATGACTTGAAACTCATATTCAGCAAGCTATTATTGCGCCCCAAACCTAGAATATCAAAACTATACACTTATAAATATATATATATATATATATATATATATATATATATATATATATATATATATATATATATATATATATATATATATATATATATATATATATTTATATATATATATATATTTTTTATATATATATATATATATATATATATATATATATATATATATATATATATATATATATATATATATATATATATATATATATATATATATATATATATATATATATATATATATATATATATATATACAATTTCTTGATAATTATTAGCAATAACAGGCTTGTTGAATCTTAAAAAACTCGATTTTATTAAAAAGTTGACGTTTCTCCACGACATTCGTGGCTTTATCAAAACTTTTGATAAAACCACGAATGTCGTGGCGAAACGTCAACTTTTTAATAAAATCGAGTTTTTTAAGATTCAAAAAGCCTGTTATTGCTAATAATTATCAAGAAATTAGAAATAGTTCACAGGCAACAACAATTCGAATAAATATATATATACATATATATTTTTTCGATTTCATTTACAGAAGATCCGTTCATGCACAATGTTGTATTTTACTTTCTTTATGAAGAAACTTATGCTTTTACGAGCACAACACAAGTGTCAAGAAAGTTTTGTAATGAGTCGTACTTTACAACACATATTTTTAAAATTTGAAATTTGTTTCTTAAAAAATTCTGGTAAAAAATGGAGTCATGGTTGTTTGTTTCACCTCTTTGAAAGATCACAACAAAATTTAAAAAATATTCATAGGTATCCTTTTTATTGGTAGAAAACACCCACGAAATGCTATTTCTTTAACTTCCCAGCAACTTTTCAAGGAAATGCATAAGAGCTTTTGTTTACATAAAAGCCAGCCTTCAATTTCCGACTAGGAATCACATCCTAAAAACTTTTGCACTTATTTGGCAACACCCTATATATACAGGGTGTTCGGCACATGAAGCACCAAATTTTTTTGGGGTATTTGCTACCTTTTCTTTTTGGACCCTGGGTCCTAAGACTCACGGTTAAGAAGATATAATTTTTTAAATTTTTTTTCTCAAAATTCCGCCTTTAAACCCTCATAAGATTTTTATTAATACCTACAAAAACCTAATTTTTTCAACTGAATATTCTGTAATGTGTGCTTGTTCAAATAGTTAATAGTTTTCATAGCAACGGTAGGTACCAAAGGCGCATACGAGGATTTTCATTCCACAAAATTAGTGATTTTGTGAAAATGAATCAACTTAACAATTCAATGTTGAAGAAGTAACAACAACTGAGAGCTTCATTCTCCTTTAAAAACTTCTTTACTTAATAAACTTTTTAACGGTATGCTACACATTGATAAGAAAAAAAATTTCTGCTTCAAATTGCGGACATTCCTTCAGAAAGACGGAAAACGTTCCGACTTAGCGAGGAAAACAATTTTATTTTTATGATCGTTTATTAGAACAAAAAGTAAACTACCAATAATAATTCAATATATTACTGTTCTCTAGTTATAAATTCTGTTAGAACTGCCCTCCCTTGTTCCTAATGCACGTCTGGCACCTCTTCCTTACTTCAATTAACCGTTAAGGTAGCTAGTTATTTGTTGAAGCAGAAATATTTCTCTTTTTGCTCGAACAAAATGTGATTTTAATATAGTTTATTTGAATAAAATATAAACTAATAACAATAATTTAATACCTATCTGCTCTCGGGTTGCAGATTTTGTTGGAATTTTTTGTTGTTGATGCAGAACTATTGGTTTTTCGAACAAAAAGTGTACCAAGAGAGCAGACAGGTATTAAATTATTAAAAGTGGTAACTTTGGTTCAAATAAACGATCATAAAATCACATTTTGATCGAACAAAAAAGAGAAATATTTCTGCTTCAACAAAATAAGTAGCAACGGCTGAAGTAAGAAAGAGGTGCCAGATATGATTAGGAACAAGGGAGAACAGTACGAACAAAATTTATAATTAGAGAACAGTTATCTATTAAATTATTGTTAGTTGATTAACGTTTGTTCAAACAAACGATCATAAAAAGAAAATTATTTTCCTCACTAAGTCCGAACGATTTCCGTCTTTCTGAAGAAATATCCGCAATTTGATGCAGAAATGTTTTTTTCTTATCAATGTGTAGCATACCGTTAAAAATTTTATTAAGTAAAAAAGTTTTCAAAGGAGAGTGAAGCTCTCAATTGTTGTAACTTTTTTCAACATTGAATTTTTAAGTGGATTGATTTTCACAAAATCACTAATTTTGTGGAATAAAAATCCTCGTATGCGCCTTTGGTACCAACCAACCGTTGCTATGAAAACTATTAACTATTTGAACAAGCACACATTACAGAATATTCAGTTGAAAAAATTTGGCTTTTACAGGTATTAATAAAAAACTTATGAGGGTTTAAAGGCGGAATTTTGGGAAATTTGAGGAAAGAAATTTAAAAAATTATATCTCCTTAACCGTGAGTCTAATGACCCAGGGTCCAAAGAGAAAAGGTAGTAAATGACCCCAATAATACCCCAAAAAATTTTGGTGTTTCATGTGCCGAATACCCTTTATATATATATATATATATATATATATATATATATATATATATATATATATATATATATATATATATATATATATATATATATATATATATATATATATATATATATATATATATATATATATATATATATATATATATATATATATATATATATATATATATATGTATATATATATACACTGGCCAGCAAAATTAACGCACCACTAAAATTTGGGTCAATTTCAAAGTTAATTTTCTCGCGAACTGCTGAATCGATTTAGATAAAAAAAATTTTTCAATGTAGCTCAAATCTTCGGAAATGACGTTATGCAAAGAGAGAAAATTTAAATTCGAGTTTTAGGCATATACTGGGTGTTTGAAGAAAAACTAGTAAAATGCACAACTTTTGTCATATTCTGTGGGAATTCCCATCAACAGTATTAGGTGTCTCTCTAAGTCAAAATATAGCCCCATCTTTTACAAGCATTTTGTTTTTTATTCAAGTTTTTATCTCACATATTATATGAAATACGGAATTTTATGTCGAAAAAAGACTTAAAGACTTCAATTTGCTAGGGAACATGTGAACTGGACTGCTGAAAATTGGGAACGAGTTTTGTTCACTGATGAGACGAGGTTTTATCTCTACAGCAAGGATCGAAGCTCAGAAATTATTCGACAGCCAAACGAACGTTATTCACAAAATAATATTCGCTAAACCGAGTTATTTAATGGAGGCTCTGTGATGTTTTGGGACGGAATTTCTTTGGCAGCTCGTACAGACATCATGTCCTTGCATGGAGCACCTTTAAATAGCGAAAAGTACATTGACGAAATTTTATCAGAGCATGTGGTCCCTATGGCTGGTTATATTGGAGATAATTTTATACTAATGCAAGATAATGCCAGACCACATACTGCGAAAATAGAACTAAATTATCTAAATCAGGTGAATATTGAGGTCCTAGATTGGCCTCCAGGTAGTCCAGACCTCAACCCCCACCTGCCTCCTTGGATGATGTAGAAAACATTATGAGGGAAATATGGACAAATATAGATGAAGCAAAAATAAGACGTCTGGTTCAAAATATGGGTCGTCGATGTCAGTTATAAGGAATAGGGGAGAAAACACCCGATGTTGACTTTTTATTTTAATGTTTAAGATTTTATTTCAAATTTTTTTAAAATTTTAGTTGTCACGTTATACATTAAATTCCGTATTTCGTTTAATAAGCAAGATAAAAAAGTGAATAAGAAAACAGAATGCTTGTGAAAGATGGGGCTATATTTTGGCTTAGAGAGACACCTAATACTGTTGATGGGAATTCCCACAGAATATGACAAAAGTTGTGCATTTTACTAGTTTTTCTTCAAACACCCAGTATATGCCTAAAACTCGAATTTAAATTTTCTCTCTTCTTTTTTATCTAAATCGATTCAGCAGTTCGCGAGAAAATTAACTTTGAAATTGACCCAAATTTGCTGGCCAGTGTGTATATATATATATATATATATATATATATATAGGTATATATATATATATATATATATATATATATATATATATATATATATATATATATATATATATATATATATATATATATATATAGGTATATATATATATATATATATATATATATATATACATACATACATATACTGGTGGATTCTGATAGGATTTAGGATTATTCGAAATATTAATTCTTGGGCATTTCAAATGAAACTCACCCTCTACGTTATCTTCGGTATATGTGAATTTCACCCTCCAAGGGTCGGATACAAAATTGTTGCCCTTGGCAGTAGCCCGTTCAACGGTAGCATCTGTAACTTTGATATTCTTCTTCCAATAGCTGCTTAAATATTTTCCAAGAAGTTCTAGATTGCAAGAAGTTTCGGTGACAAATCCAACTCGACTCATTTTGATTATCCGTTTGAATGAGATTGAAATGAAAAACACAAACTGAAAAAAAAATGTTTGTTAAATTAAACAAATAAATATATTATTGTTATTTTGAAACAACAAAAATTTTCAAAGCACTATATAGGTAAATCCTTAATTTATCACTAATAAATTACATCGATATTGAAAAGCAATTAAAAAAAATCAAAAAAGCAATAAAATTTAACTACTGTATTTTTTGAGTAAAAAAACTGTTAGTAAATACAACTCGACGAATTAAAAAATTTCATATCAAGAAATAGATACCAGTATTATATAAATACTTGAATGATAAGTATATTGTGATAATAATTTCCATGAATAGTACCTACTAAAAAAATACACAATACTGAACAAATTGTTATTTGTATTATTGTTCATTTCGCCTCTGCTATATCGACAGGTAATCATTTATTTACAGAATACAACTACTCAAAATGATCAAGTACCTACAGTTATATTATCATAAAATAGATATGTATAACATATCTAATGGTTACCATTATTTGCAAATATTCTGGGACAAGAATTAAACTTTAATTATATTTCAAAAGGTTTGCTTGTGACCCAAATATTCTCTATAATTGGTAGATAATTGGAGAGGGCCAGTGAAAAAAAACACAGAAATCTATCTTATGTTAATATCAACGTTTCGACAAGTTATATTGTCATCCTCAGGATACTAAAAACAGAAATGGCAAATTCACAACTGTAGACACGTTATGGAACAGGTAATATTACAGTTAATTTAAAATATAGTTAAATTTATTGAGTAACCACCACACACTTACAAAAAATCCTAAATGTATCATAAATATAAAAAATAAAATGTTATGTACATTTTATGTTATTATATTTTATCCATTATCAAAACTTGAACAGAAATTATGAATATCTATTTGATAATTTGTGATAAGAATTTAAAATTTAAAATTAAATCTGTTTGCAATGAATTAATTAACTTTGTTATTTCAAATAGAATACCCTGTATATCTTTTGATTTTCGAATTTATTATGTAATTTATATTAAAATTGACATACCACTCTTCATACCTAAAATGAACAGTTTTCGAGTTATTCATTTTTTTTGTAAAATTTTGACAGTTGCGTCTTCAACAAAAATAGGCTATAACTTCTTTGTTAGTAGGTCTATTGGTATGCGATTTGAATTTTTGTAACCTTGAAACATTGTTTTATTTATTCCTTGTCAAAATTTTCCATATTTCTAACTAATTACTTGATAGGTGAGTACTAGGGTGAAGTTGGAAAATTTTAAACGTTAATAACTTTCTTATTCCTAATGGATTGCTATGTTTATTTTTGTATTATAGACTTTGCTATTAAATTACCTTTCGATTTGCATAACCATTCCCTATACCTAAAGTTAATGATAACAAAGATATTTCACAATTTTGTAATAATTCATATATCAATACACCTGAGAAATCGTCTGGCTAGTTATTTTAACGTATCTATGGATACCAATAACAAAAATTATTCAAAATCTAATTGTGCCACCTTTTCTAGTATTTGTTCAGTTAATAAAATTGATTTTACGCGACAAGAAATGATAAATATGGTTTACTGTATTGGAGATGCGGATCGAAATGTTCTGCTAGCTAGTAGAATTTATCATCAAAAATATTCTTATTCTGATTCAACTACGTTTTGAGATTCTGTTATTGATAAGCATTGATTTCTTGCTGTATAACGTTGAAATGTATTATTTGGAGTAACTGTTGGATTATGTGAATGTACTCCTCTTGACCAAAATGATAATGTCAAACTTGACATTGCAAATTGACATCAGTCTACTAAAAACATATGTTGTTATAAACAACAATAATTATTGAATATTAACGTCTTAGAATTACTATTTTCTCAATATCTTTTCGGATATCAGCATTAGGTGCTACAAACCTAATGAACAGAAAAGGAGACAACTAAATTTTGAACAATTTTTGTAATTGGTATCCATGGATACGTCAAAATAACTCATTCGATTTCTTAGGTGTATTATTATATAAATTATTACAAAATTGTGAATTATCTTTGTTATTATTAACTTTAGGTATAGGGAATGGTACAAATCGAAAGGTAATTTTATAGCAAATTTAATAATTCAAAAATATACATAGCATTCCATTAGAAATGAGAAAGTTATTAACGTTTAAAATTTGCCAATTTCGCCCTAGATTTTTCTAGTAATTAGTTCGAAAAATGAAAAATTTTGGCAAGAAATAAATAAAGCAATGTTTCAAGGTTATAAACATCCAAACCGCATACCAATAGACCGACTAACAAAGAAGTAATAGCCTATTTTTGTCAAAATTTTACAAAAAAATGAATAACTCGAAAACTGTTCATTTTAGGTATAAAGAATGGTATGACAATTTTATTATAAATTACATAAGAAATTCGAAAATCAAAAGATATACAGGGTATTCCATATGAAATAACAAAGTTGATATCACTTTCGGCAAAACCGGAAGCGCAATTTTCTTCAAAATAATTTTGAACAATAGACTTAATCAGATCATATTTTCCCTGAAAATTTCATATCGATATCTTTAATGACAGGAAAATTATGGACCGATTACGTAGCTCTGGGTCACCCTGTATATTAAAGCGTCAAGGTTTGTAATGATCAAATAGTTTGATGAAGTTTCTGTTGAAACATGGTCTCAAAAATGTTTTCTGAATAAAGTAAACAGGCATTTTATTTTATATAAACATTTTTCCAGTTGCTGATAATTTTTAAATTTTTAAAATGATTGTTATATGAATTATATATGCATGAGGTTTGTTAAAAAAAAAAGTTCATATCATCAGAGAGATTCGTTGTTATTTTATATTAACATTTTTTTAACTACTTATAATTTTTGTCAGTTGAAAAAAAAAATTTGTTTTACATTTAGTTATATTTTTGAAAATTTATACTTATAAGATTTGTTGAAAATTCATATCATCCAAGAGTTTTTGATTGGGTGTCATTTTGTATAAACATTTTTCTGGCTGGTGATAATTTGATTATCCAATGCTGATTTAAAAATTTCTTCGAAACCTCTTGTCCAATAATAAAATATTTGTTTTGATTGTTGATAAATACACGATTAAATGAGCCTGTTATGAATAATTAAAATTGTGAAAAAGTTTGTTAAATATTTTTGATTTACGATAAATACCTAAATGGGCTGAGTTTTTATAACTAGATTTCAAGATCCCAAGTTTCGAATCAATAAAATAATTAAACTTCTTTAAACAGATAAAAACTACTAATTTACCAACATATTCGAGATAAAAATCTTCACATCTGCTGAAAAAACATCTTCAAACTGCGAAGTTCACAAATTCATAACAAATTCAAAACCGATAAGCTTTTTATATTTCCTAATAACAATGAATATGATGTCAAAAATTTGGTAAATTAAATTTCTGAAATATTGGGTACTTAGTCATTATCGTTTTTGAGTTTTTATTTTCAGTTGCTTGTAATTATTTGATTAATTAATTTGGATCATTTTTCTCATTCGAAAAAATTAAATCGTGTTGTATTTTACATTTTATCAGCAGATTCTCCAATTAATTAAGTTTTGTTTTAACTGTATCAAGAGTATTGGTTTAACCTGAAATTGTTATACTTGTCTTTACAAACTGACATTTTTGAATCAATTACTTTTTTTATATGATATTAAATATTTCAGTATGTGAATTGAGCTATTGTCATCGTGTCTTTCGCATGTAAAAAAAATTATGAGTTTAATCATATCAAAATTAGAACATATTCATCACCAAACATTTTTTGAAGCAAATATTTCAAGGATATTTAAAAAATTCAAGTTCAAAAATCACTACCAATGGTTCCTATAGTTAAAAGAAAATATTTAACTACAAAAAACTAATCTTATCTACAAGTAATAATAGCCAACAAATATTTTATGAAAACCATAAAGCAAGTAACTAACATACGAAATTGTTTTTTCCCAGTATTGAAGAAGAAAATAATTGTCTGTATTTATTTATGTAAAAACACTTAAGGATTTTATTCATATCGAAATTTTATTCATAGTAAAATTCAAATGACCCATTACTTAGAACTTTTTGGAGCATTTATTTCATAATTTAAAGAATAGGAAAAAATTTTAACAAATTTCTGAAACTGAAAAAATGAATAACAGAAAATAAATTAATACTTCAAACAAATTCATATTGTAATTAATACAAGCCAAATTTTATCAAGATCAAACAACTCCTAAATGAACACGTTCATTTTCCAGTAGAATAAAGAAAAATTATTGCATATAAGTATTTGTCATAATATATTGTAATAAAATGAAAAATTCACTTGAATTCGTAAAACAGTAACTTCGAAACAGTAAAACGATTTTGTGATTACCCACAAATGGTCACATTTTACAGCTGCTGTAATATTGAAAAATATTAAAATTGAAATTAGGTAGGTAACCTTACGATTTTCATAGTAATTTAAATAACTGCAATTAAATGAATTGGAATATTTTTCATTATAAATTATTTTTAATATGACTTTATTTCTCAAATAAGTGAAAAGTAGCAATTATCAAAAAGCATATTTCAATTGATATTTAAACATCGATTATTATTTATAATTTAAAATTCATACAATTTTCAATAATTCCAATATGAGTATATCAATCAGATATTTAATAAGTAGATATATCTTAGATTAAATTATTTCAGAAATCTAATATCAAAATCAAATCAAGAGTTCTTACCAAAGACAACTGCACAATACAAGAACGAAGACTTAAGTGATTTATTCAATGTTAATTTCTCCATCGTTTTAATCTTATTTACGAAGATGAGCCGCAGATGTTGAGTTTTTGCAACATGAAATGCATTTTTTAATTATTTTCATAATTTACTTTTATTCACACTATAATTTTTCAGCATATAGGTATCTGATATTATTATTCTGCAAAACGTACAAAGATGAATGTGGAAACTTCCCAATGCTAAATTTATGGATAATTGCAATATGAGACAATATCTCAAATATTCTATTCCTTTCGTTTCAAGCAAAAATGCTTTTTTTAAACTAAAAACACTCTTTATTATTGAGGGTTGAATACATATAGACCATTTTATTACTAGATTCGCAATTTTTCAACAAGAACTAATTCTACATTTTATTTTTCACTTCAAGAGGAGAATTGAAAAACCACTCAGTAATTAAGGTCGTATTTTTCGAGCGAACTGAATCACGTGGAGATTAGAACGGAGTAAATTATGGTTCGAAAAACAACGATTGAATAGCAAACCAAAATAAAAAGTAGAAAATAATGTTTTTTATTGAAAAGAATTAAATATTTGAGAAGTGCATAGCGTAGTGACGAACCAAGTTTCAATAGAAAACTGTAATAAAAATAATTTATTTTATTAAAAAAAAAAATTAAAAATTTGCATAGTTCATCGCGTACCTACTGATAGGCCGAGATGCGATTCGAGCGAAAGTCTCCGCGAAGTACAGGGCGGTTGGGGAAAATAGTTGAAAGCCACAAAGGATCGTATTTCAACATTTCACGTAAGAAATTTCAACCTTCCAAAACAATTTGCAGAAGCTATGGAACTGCGCAAATTAAAAAAAAAACATTTATGTAAAAATGACGGCGTTAGGAAAAATTTATTCAAATTTCCATAGTTTCCTTCTGACTCGAAAATAAGAACAGAAACCAAATTTCAATTCATTTGGTTTGATAGGAACCGCTGGAGATCCCAATATACCGGGGAAAATATCTATATACATATATATATATATATATATATATATATATATATATATATATATATATATATATATATATATATATATATACCCAAGTAACATCAATGCTCTTATTCCGATCTTCAAGATCGCTTTAAAACTATACAATAAAATTTCGAATAAAATCAAGTTATCTTCAAGACATCCCTGAGACCATCATAAAGCAGCTTCTAGCCAAAAAGGGCCCATCCTAAAAAGGCCTTCAAGACTAAATTTCAAAACTGTATTAAAACCATTAAGTTTTAATTCTATATTCTTAAAGGGTTCTTCAAGGCAACTTCAAATACATAAATTAAAACTTATTATCTGACATTTTGCTCTCAAAATGTATTCAACGCGGACTAAATTAACTTAAAAATAATTAATGAATCCTAAAAGAGTTTTATTTTGTTTACTAACACTCGACAAATTTTGTGTTTGTATGATGGCCGGCAGAGTGGTAATATTTTAAACCGCATACGTATGCCAAGCATATCATAAAATAACATTCGAAAGCAACCTAATGTGGTGAAAAATTCACCAACGAATGGCACTTTTCTGATGAAAAGTAATAAAATACTTCAACATAACTCCAGCGCCACTCATTTAATGTATTTTTCCCATATTTGAAAAATACTGAAAAAATATCATCAAATTTTATTTTGCATCCAAGGATCTAAATGCATTTTTTAATCAAATGGCATATTTCGACATACTTCAGTTTTTCAAGAAGATACAAGACGCAATTATTTGAATAATAATATCATTTTCGTTTACTATTGAAAAAGTCCAAAATGGCGGAGTCTTTATTGCAGTTAAACATGGCGTGATCTTGATTAAAACTAATTGTTCATTTATTAAATGTTTCAAATCTGACAAGATTTAAAACAGCGTTTTATTTACCACTATAAATCCAATCACTTCCACAGGAGTCTGTTTACGTTTCCTTTCAAAACCAATATGCTTTAATATGTTCAAATAAAGTGGTCTTGCGCTCAAATGGAATCCTAACCTAAAAAAAATTTTTTTCGCGGGTCTTGCTCAAGAATAGTCTTTGGAAATCGTTTATTAATGAGTTGTATTATTGTTTAACAGTGCCTTGGCTCATGTTCAATTCTCTAAGCTCTTCACAGAAAAGCAGATTTTTTATGAGTTCATTGTCGTTTTGAAATTCATTTTGAATTTGATCGTCGTTTTCGTAGATTTCTTCCTGTAATTCCCATGCATTGATTTCATAATCGAACGGATTGAAAGATGAAGTGAAAGGACACTCTTTATAAGTAACGCTGGTTTCAATTGCACTATGGTTTTCGTGCACTGGTTGAAAAGAGCTTCTCTCAGTTATATCCCCTCCACTGAATGTGGAGGGGATATTTAATTAGTTTTAATGAAGTCTTCCAAAGACCAAAAGGTATTTCTATTAACCAAATTGACTAAATTAAAACCTTTAAACTTAATAATACTCTTAATGTACTCATTAAAAGGTAAAAATTATGTTTTTGGATTTAATGTGGTATTATATTGAATGTATTGTCTTAGGATAAAATAGTGTTCCTAATGGGTTTTAAAGAATACAACAAGTGTTCTCCATAAAACTGCATTAAAACTATTTTTCCCAGAACGGATTGTTTTAAAACCAACTTGCTATTTAATTCTTAATGATAGTAAATTAGTTTTAAAATAGCCAATGTTAAGAGTAACATAAAACCAGTATAAGATCAAGAGGACATTAAGAGTAAATAGCCTTTTTATTTTGATTTAAAGAGTGCATTAAATTCTTTGTTAAAGAAAAAGTGGTCTTTAAGAACTTTTAGTTTATCTCAAGGTTACTTTAAATCCTATGTCGATTTATTGAACATATTAAAGTATTTTTAAAACCTAAATAAATAGAAACTGTCTTCAAATTGTTACTTGGGTATATATATATGTATATATATATATATTTATATATATATATATATATATATATATATATATATATATATATATATATATATATATATATATATACAGGGTCCTGCAACAGTGGCGCGGTGTTCCATATCTCTATTGTGGAAACAGATAGAAATCTATATTTTTATAATATTACCTTATTGCTCGAGCTCGACAAAATAAAAATATTGTCGGTCACACAGGGTGTTCAATTTCTTCTGGACGAATATCAACTATGTTTTTTCAAATGGCAGCCTATATTTTTTGTCGCCTTTTCGGTTTCTACATAGAAAATAAAAGATACTTTATGTAGATCTTCATTTCGAAAACATTTACGGTTTTCGAGATATTTTGCATTTTTGATTTTTTTTTTCAATTTTGGTCACTCAGAATATTTGAAATTATGAAGTTGTGCCAAGTCCAATTGGAATTCATTTTTGGTCAAATATTCTACATTGGTAAATCTCTCAAACGATATATCTGAAATCAACCGGCGATATACAGGGTATGAAAAATCGTTTGCCACATATTGTAAATAAAAATGTACAGAATCTTCCTTATTTCAAATGGAACACCCTGTATATTATAGATCCAGAAGAAGCGCTAAGAAGAGCTCTATAAATGTCATGAAGTATTCCCTATGGTTAAGTTTACTAGTTTTCCTTAAAACAGCGAAAAATGGCAAATATTCAAATTTCTTCGCTATAATCTCAATGAACGACTTTTTCCAAAAATAACCTGTTGGTAGATAAACAAGTTGTGAATTACACCACAAAATATTCACTGTATATTCAAAATAATTTCAATAATCTCCAAATTTGAGCCATATTCTTTCGATTTAAAACACCCTTTCAGCGAATAAAATATTTATTGGAAATCGGGTAGTCTGGCAAATGACAGATCAAAATATTTGCCTTCAAATAAGTATTGAAATCTGTAGTGATTCGTTAAGTTGAACTTTCGATATAGGTAATTTAACAACATTCTGATGAAATCATATCGAAAGTTCTACTTAACGAATCACTAAAGATTTCAATACTTATTTGAAGGCAAATATTTTGATCTGTCATTTGCCAGACTACCCGATTTAGAATGAATATTTTATTCGCTGAAAGGTTGATTTAGATCGAAAGAATGTGGCTCAAATTTTGAGATTATTGAAATTATTTTAAATATACCAGGTACATTTTGTGGTGTAATTCACAACTTGTTTATCTACCAACAGGTTATTTATTAAAAAAGTCGTTCATTGAGATTATAGCGAAGAAATTTGAATATTTGCCATTTTTGGCTGTTTTAAGGAAAACTAGTAAACTTAACCATAGGGAATACTTCATGACATTTGTAGAGCTTTTCTTAACGCTTCTTCCGGATCTATAATATACAGGGTGTTCCATTTGAAATAAGGAAGATTCTTTACATTTTTATATATATACATATGTGGCAAGCGATTTTTCATACCCTGTATATCGCGGGTTGATTTCAGATATATCATTTGAGAGAGTTACCAATGTAGAATATTTGACCAAAAATGAATTTCAATTGGACTTGGCAAAACTTTATAATTTCAAATATTCTGAGTGACCAAAATTGAAAAAAAAAATTAAAAATGCAAAAAATCTCGAAAACCGTAAATATTTTCGAAATGAGGATCAATACAAAGTATCTTTTATTTTCTATGTAGAAACCGAAAATACGACAAAAAATATAGGTTGCCATTCGAAAAAACATAGTTGATATCCGCCCAGAAGAAATTGAACACCCTGTGTGACCGACAATATTTTTATTTTGTCGAGCTCGAGCAATAAGGTAATATTATAGAAATATAGATTTCTATCTGTTTCCAAAATAGAGATATGGAACACCGCTCCACTGTTGCAGGACCCTGTATATATATATGTATATATATATATATATATATATATATATATATATATATATATATATATATATATATATATATATATATATATATAACATCAACTTTTTAATAAAATCGAGTTTTTTAAGATTCAACCAGCCTGTTATTGCTAATAATTATCAAGAGATTATATATATATATATATATATATATATATATATATATATATATATATATATATATATATATATATATATATATATATATATATATATATATATAAAATTCTCTTGTCACGGTGTTAGCAGTTAAACTCCTCCGAAATGGCTAGACCGATTCTCATAAAATTTGGTGTGCATATTGGGCAGGTCTGAGAATCGGCCAACATCTATTTTTCATACCCCTAAATGTTAAGGGTGGTCCGCGCCTTAATTTTTATTTTTTATTTTTCAGACAAAACTTTCTGTTCTATTTTTTTATGATACAGCATTAAAAAATAAATTTTCACCCCTGTACGATTAACCCCTATTTTCATTTAATGATTATAAACTTATATTATATAAATTTTATCCATAGATCCACAATAGGGTTGCAAGATGGCAATCGAAAATAACAATAGTCAGTCTGAAAATAGGTCGTAATATATTTTTCATACCCCTAAACGGTTAGGGGTATTGGGGTGGACCCAATTATTTTTATAAATTTTTTGGACAAAATTTTTCATTTTTATTTTTTTATGATGTTGCGTTGAAAAATATATATAACTCTAAATTTTCACCCTTCTATCAACAACCCATATTTTTTAATACTCATTTTAATAATTTAATTAAACAACGTTTGCCGGGTCAGATCGATAGATATAATGATAGATAAATTGTTAAATAGATAGATAGATAGAAAGATAGATAACTATCTAGATAGATAGATAGATAGATAGTTACAAAGATAGAGATACATCGGCAGATAGATAAATAGATAAAAAGGTAGATAGATAAAAATAATTTATATGGCAGAACAACGTTTGCCGGGTCAGATAGATGGATAGATATTTAGATAGATAGATAGATAGATAGAATGATAGATACATAATTAGACAGATAGATAGAAAGATAGATAGATAGAGAGATAGATAGTTACAAAGATAGAAATACATGCCTGGTCAGATAGATTGATAGATATGTAGATAGATATATAGATAGATAGATATATAGAATGATAGATACATCGGCAGATAGATAGAAGGATAGATAGATAAAAATAATTTATATGGCAGAACAACGCTTGCTGGGTCAGCTAGTATATATATATATATATATATATATATATATATATATATATATATATCTATATATATATATATATATATGTATATATATATATGTATATATATATATGTATATATATATATATATATATATATATATATATATATATATATATATATATATATGTATATATATATATATATATATATATATATATATATATATATCAGGGGCGGCTATTCGAAGTCGGCTAAGGAGGCTAAGCCTCTTCCTCAATAATATTCCGTGTATCACTACTCTTTTATATTGATTAGTCAGCATTCAGCATATTCATATTAACCAAAATCATATTATTTTATGCACCTACCTTCCTTTCAACCTACATTATATAATATAATTTATTAATTACGATAGAAGGCATTTACATTTACTGCATTTCATTAATTTCAAGATTTGTGGCAACGCTGCAGAGGCTTAAAAAGGTATATTTTCAACGTTCATTATGCCTGCCACAGAAAAGCAAACAACGGTGCGAATACTGCGAATGAATACTTCATTGCGATAGAAAAGGAAAACACATGTAAATGGCAACACCGATGGAACCTAAGTATCACATAATGTCGACCAATCACAACTATAGACTTTCGGGTAAAATAGAGTGAACTCGTTGGAAAGCATTAATCGTAGTCGTAGTGACTAGTAGACGAAATCAGTTTGTTTATTTATTTTGCTAGCGTATTGTTTTAAAATGAGTTCGGTTACTGAAGTTAATTTCAAAAATTTCAATGGTGACACAGTGGAATATTTGTTATCCCATAACTTTAGTGCACTTATGACGATAAAGTTTTAATAAAAACATTGCGACCTACCCCGGATTTAAACAATTTGGTGCAGCGTAACATAAATCAGAATCGCGGTTTTAATATCAGAAATTATGAGAGACATCCTTGGCTAACCGGATCACAGGTAAAAAATAAATTATTTTGTTGGCAGTGTTCACTTTTTACTAGGGAAAATGTATCTGTTTGGCACTGGCATCTATGCAGGAATTATGGTAATTATCGATAATATAACAGACTGCCCCGATTTTCTTGAAATTTCGGATTATAGCTTATTTTGGCATGAGAAAGCCGAATATGAAGTCAGATTTTGTCGCTCTGTCATCTCTCTTTTCAAAAACTTGAGCTGACCTGACTTTTTATAACCTTACTAACCTAAAAGTTCATAAAAGTATAAAATACATGAAATAGATGAAGTTTATTATCAAAAAGACAATGTTTTTGATAATAAAATGAATCTATTTCATTAATTTTATACTTGTAATATATATGTATATATATATATATATATATATATATATATATATATATATATATATATATATATATAATATATATATATATATATATATATATATATATATATATATATATATATATATATATATATATATATATATATATATATGTATATATATATATATATATATATATATATATATATATATATATATATATATATATATATATATAATATATATATATATATATATATATATATATATATATATATATATATATATATATATATATATATATATATATATATATATATATAGACGGCATAGCGTTACCTAAACCTCTCCGCCACGGAGCCTCCACAAAGGAACTTCGTTCCTACCTGGTGTTCCATGAGACCACATCTTTCTTTTTTATTGTAACAGTCCACTGTTCACTTTGAAAATTCACAAAAACCGCTTTATCTCAGAAACTACTCGTTTTATGCAAAAAAATAAACGAAAAAATACCTCCACAGTAACCCCAATGCGACTCTTCACAGCTTTCAATTTATATCAAAGTATGTGCGACCTGCGTGCTGTTTCCAACCTTTTACTTATAAAATTTTGTTGCTGATTTGGATGTCATAACTGATCAGTTCTCAAAGAAAATAAGGATTGTAATTATTTAGTTTTACAATGTGGTTTTGAGGATACCAGTTAAAAAAAATACTGTGAAGATAATTACTTCATGGATTGTTTCTTAACCAGTATTTTTTATATGCAATATAGTTATTAGGATAAGTTCATTCACTTTTAAAACGAAAGTATATACTTCGTTTTAAAATTTTGCACATCTTTGTTTAATTATGGATGTATAACATCTTCACCCAGAGTATGTGGAATTTTATTGGTACTAGTTTCGTTTATGCGCAGGAAATATTTTACAGTCGGCAATAATGTACCCTGGGTTGTAATCCACGGAGAAGAAGCAGAAGAAGAAAAACGAAATACTATTCTATTATTGATTAAATAACTAATGAAGTCAAATGGAAATGACAGTGCAGTGTCATATTATGGATATAGAGATATTATAATTGTTTGTACCTGCCCGAACACAGAAAACGTGTACAAAAAACATTAGCACCATTGTCGTTTGAAAATTAGATGCAAGGAAAAAGCGACACTAAAAAGAGACAAACATATTCATTAATAGGATTTAGCCTGCGAGCGAATGAGATAGAATACAAGTATATTGTGTTTCCTATAATCTCCGTCTCCTCATTGTTCGGGATTTCGTAGTCGCCTCACTATATGTGTGTTGTCTGCAGTGTTGCCAACCCCAACTTAGTGAAAAACTACATATTATGTGCTTCGCAAAAACTGTAGAAAACTGTAGATTTTCATTTGAAAACAGTAAATGTACAGTCTTTTCTTAATTTATGGTTTCAAATTTCATTTAAAGGTGGTAATCAATAGAACAAACATTGGAAATCAAATTTTTTATCAAATTATCAAATTATGATTTGAAAAATTATTGAAATTAAAACATATACAGCATTCATTATGATATGACACATGTTACAAGACTATACAATTATCTGCTATTTCGCTCTCAATCTGCAAATTTTCTTGATTTTCGATCTCTTCATTGTTTTTGAGATCGTACATAATTTGATTGAACTTTTCGTAATCGAAACAATTTTCAATTTCAGATCTCGTATGTAGAGTGCCTTTTATTGAGCTCGTAGGAAGTTTATTTCTTATTTTTGTTTTCAAACAAGCGCTCTACCTTAGCAGTGCGGCAGACACAGAAGTTCTTTGGTAACAGTTCGCGAAACCCTGTTTACTTCGTTATATTGTCCATGCATATACTTGGAATGATATAATAGTTCGTAGTAGATGACGCTAGCATTTAAAATTAAAAAAACTGTAGATTTGGAGGCCAAAACTGAAAACTGGGAACATTTCGAAAAAACTGTAAATCTACAGTTAAAACTGTAGAGTTGGCTACACTGGTTGTGTGGGCCTTGGTATTACCGAACCGAACCGAGAGGAACCGAACCGAGATAAATGGAGTCGTACTCTTTTTTAAATTTAGTTTCGATATTTTTTTCTTTTCTATAGGTCTTTTCTCATAGTAGAGAATAATAACTGAGATTGAATTCTCGCACATCACTTGGTGAAACATCATGAAGAATAAAGTATAAACTTTAATAAAACACACTTGGCTTATGTCAGTATTTGAATAAGAAATTACCCACCTTTATTCAATTCAATCCGGAGTATAGCATTACAAATTCCATTCAGTTAGTTAATCATCTTAAGAATATCAAAATTCCTTTAAATGCTAAATTAATTTCATTTGACGTTATCAACTTATTTCCTTTCACGCCAACTCAAGAAGTTAAAAATATTTTTAAGCGATATCTAGAGATGAACCCAAATTTAACAACTCAAGCAGTCAACGAAACAATGTCTGCCTTAAATTTATGTTTGAAACAGAGGTATTTCAAATTTAATAATATAATATACAAACAAGAAGACGGATTGCCCATGGGATCACCGTTATCGACTTTGTTGAGTGAAATTTTCATGAATAACTTAGAAGAAAAAATTTTCAATTCTGATAATAATTTAATTACTAACGTTTCATTATGGAGGCGTTATGTAGATGATATTTTTTGTATTTGGACCGGTACAGATAGGCATTTAGATAATTTCCTTAAATATATAAATGCTTTCTACAACTCGATTCAATTTACAAAAGAAGTAGAAAACGAAAACGGTACCTTGATTTTCTTAGACGTTCAGATTGATAGGAATTTGAATTCTTTTACTTTCAACATTTATAGAAAACCAACCTTCACAGATAGTTCAATTCACAGCGACAGTAACCAACACATTAAAATAAAACTCAGTGCTTTTCATTCGTTCATACATAGGTTGTTCACTATTCCATTATCGGAAACAAATTTTCAAACCGAAGTTAATTCAATTAGATTATTAGCCACCAATAACGGTTACAATGAAAGTCTTATCGATAAGCTCATTGGGAAAAAACGAAGAAAGTATCTGTTGCGTTCAAAATACCTCACGCAAACTACTAATGAAGAACAAAAATACTTTCCAATAAATTATGCGCCTAATTTGAGTAGCAAAATTTGTAACAGACTATCGAAAAATAACGTTAAAACAATTTGTAAAAATAAAAGAAACTTGAAGTCATTCTTTGTGAATAATAAAGAAAAATCTAACATCGGAGAAAACAGTGGTGTTTACAAAATATTTTGCGACGAATGTCCTGCTTTCTATATTAGACAAACAGGAAGGAATATAAACATTCGTGTTGTAGAACATAAAAAGACAATTTTGCAAAATGAAAATACCACTGGGCTTCTCCGAACATTGTATAAAATTTAAGCACTTCCTGGATTTCAACAAAACCCAATTGTTACATTCAGGTAACAAAGGAAAGCGCCTGGAACTTCTTGAAATTCTCTAAATAAGTTCCGCCCATAATAGTAAATTACCTCTTGTTAACGAACAAATTGATTTTCAGTCTGTTTGCTTTTGTCTGTTTTATATAATAACTCGAAACATGTCGACTTTCGTTACTGCTAAATACAGTATCTAAATATTTTTATATACCTAGTGAAACATAAGCCAAGTGTGTAGGAATAAATTTCACCCAATTTTCCTAGATGTTGGAAAAAATAAAGAGAATTTTAAATTTTTGGATCCATCATTTATTGAATAATTGAACGTTTGAGTATCTTCGGTAATAGTTGATTGAAGTTATTAAGTATTATCAGTTCGGGTATTCAATTTGGGAGTGCTCTTGTGCTCCGTAACACGGAAATCCCCACCTACAGTTGTCTTTTTTTCTTCATCACCATCTTTTCCATTGCCACTAAATAAAGAATTCACCAAAGTATTCGGTCTTTCTTTTTTCGTTTTTACCCATTCATTCTGTATGACTCTTTCCAATGTTAACCTGAGTGTGACGTCAGGTTCCAACAGTTGACGTACGAGGGATTTGACAGCTGATGAAATTTTGTCTCTTATTTTCGATCTGAATACCCAGTTTTTCGTTATTTGATCCTTAAGTAACTTCCTTAAATTCGAATCGTCGAAAGGCATTGAAGCGTTGAGCATGATGAAGAGTATAACTCCGATGGACCAAACATCGGATAACTTCGGGTTATATCGCGTTCCGTTCACGACTTCGGGTGCAGCGTAGGCTGCGGAGCCACAATACGTTTCACTGAGTACTCTGTGGCCTTCAAGGTCGATGCAAAAGCGGGCGAAGCCGAAGTCTGCTAGTTTTACGTTATATCTCCTTGATAGCAGAATGTTTTCGCACTTTAAATCCCGGTGGGCTATATTTTTGCCATGAAGGTAGTGGAGCCCGCTGGTTATTTGTCGGAACCAAAATCGCGCCTGGTTTTCAGGTATTACTCCATGTTGTTTGATGAAAGTGAGCAAATCGCCGTTATCAGCATATCTGAAAGAAAATCGTGATTCAATCTCATGAAATGAAAGATAGCAACAGTAACATCAAATATGTAGATATTTCTAACTTTACAAAGTTGCCGTTACATATCTATGTAACTGAAATGTGAGAATTTGTACACTTATATCCATCACTTAGGAATATAATGGGAGTTTATTCACATAATACCTAGATTGTTCATTTCCAGGATCCCAGGTGTCGAAGTTATCCAGGTTTCTATTATACCGACACAGTTGCAGACATAGAGAAAAAGAATATAAAAAATAGGGGCGATCGCCCCTAACGCCCCCCCCTCTGTATCCGCCACTGAGATCAAAGGACTAGTATGATATAAAGTACTTAGTTCAGCCTCCCTTCCAGCGCAGCCACTTGCGCGCTACATTTCAAATGAGAGTCTACATGAATTCCCAAAAATTTTACATTATCGCTTACTTTAACAAGCGATCCTTTAAATTCAAAATCATTATTTGTCGCCTGAAAGTATGGGGTAGTATGCGTAAAATCCGGTAGTTCTGATTTTTTGCAGACTTGTGTATGATGTTGGCCTTATGAATAATCCAAATTTGTGACCTCGAGCGCCGAACGCAACTTTGTCAAAAATCGAAAAAACTGCGAAAAAATCTGTATTTCGTGAAGGACTAGTTTTTGAAAAAATCTGTAGATCCAATACTTTCCGAGATTAATTCTTTCAAAGTTTATAATTTTTCAAGTTTATTGAAGACTGGCCTACTGCCATTAACGTGAGTGACGTTTGAACTCAAAATGTCTGATCCCAGTCCCAGCGTGGGTTTGTGTTTTATATGTAAGGAGACTTTAAGTGAAGGTCGAGTACGCCCCTCCTGGGGGTGAATATCCACGCCACATGGCTCCAACTCTAAAATGATGACCAGAGTTGCAGCCCCACAACACCTCTTGCGGATGATTTCTTGAGGCTGCACGAAGGGTTGTGCGAACAAGTGCAGCTGCAGGAAGGCAGGATGCTCATCAATCTGCATGCACTGCAGCTGGGCCTTTTGTGACAATATACCTGATGTTGCAGTAATAGATATCCCAGAAAGCGACGGTCTGTTCGATGTCGAAGTGGAGGATGACTTGTGGGCACAAGACGTTGACAATTCATCACCATCCGCTGATGGGGATATGCCATCCCAATACGTCGATCCAGATACGGAAGAACCTCAACCGGGACCGTCCAAGAGGTCTAAATTAATTTAATTTTTTGATTTTGAATATTACTCAATTTCTAACAAATAAACTTATTAACTTTTGTTGTATTTATCTTTTTTGCTTCATTATTCGTAGCTCAGCTTAAACATCATCGTTCATACTTCTCATTTTCTTTTTTAACATCCCATCATTAAAGTACAGGCTTCGATAGTATAATCAGGGTCAAAATTCATTCAGAACGACAGAATCACAAAAAAATTGCGAAGTTCGAAAAAAATTATAAACTTTGAAAGGATCGATCTCGGAAAGTATTGGATCTACAGAGATTATTTTAGTATCATATTATAGCAAATTCAGTTTTATTTAAAAACGTTTCGAAAAAGTTTTCTCAAAAAGTAGTCCTTTGGGGTTATAATCGCAAAAATTTGAAAAAAAAACATCGCGGTTTTTTTGATTTTTGACAAAGTTGCGTTCGGCGCTCGAGATCACAAACTTGGGTTATTCATTAGGCCAACATCATAAACAAGTCTGCAAAAACTCAGAACTACCGGATCTGACGTGCTGTGATGTATAAAGTTACTGGACTTTTAGGAATACTGATACTTGACCGACTATGGTGAATACTATGCTCTCAGTTTTCTTCTCATTCAGTATTATCCTTATATCATTATTACTATTTTGTAGGATCCTGATGAAGAATTACGGATCGAAATTTAGATTTAGAATATAAGCTTAGTTCGATAATTTCCCGAATTTCCCAACCATTCCCTTACTCTCTCTCTCTCTCTCTCTCTCTATATATATATATATATATATATATATATATATATATATATATATATATATATATATATATATATATATATAAATATATATATATATATATATAGATCTAGATATATACACGTGATAGTACAGAAACAAACAAAATAATACATACAACAGAGATACAAGACATAGCTAAACTAAAAACCTTCAAATTACTGTGCTTATGAAAACTGGAAAGATTCGTTAACACAATATAAATAAGAATTCGAAAGATCCCTAATTGTTTATATAAAACTAATTCTATATATATATATATATATATATATATATATATATATATATATATATATATATATATATATATATATATATATATATATATATATATATATATATATATATATATATATATATATATATATATATATATATATATATATATATATATATATATATATATATATATAAATTTATATATATATTATTATATTAATATATATATTTATATATTTATATATATATATATATATATATATATATATATATATATATATATATATATATATATATATATATATATATATATATATATATATATATATATATATATATATATATTTATGATTCACGTATTCCTGAAAATTGTTCGAGAATGATATTGAAGTTGTTCAACCTTATTATTAATGAAATGAAACTGAAAACTCATCGCTAAAACTCACTATTTATTGAATTTAAAAACTTTTGTACTATGAAATCATCACACGCACATTTTTTAGACGCTTTCACAACGAAGCTTATGCAAAACTTATGCGATATGATGCTAGCGCAGTAATTTCAGTGTGACAAAATGAAAAATCTACGTCTTGTCCATCGCTATCCTCATTTCACTCTTTTTCATTTCCGGATTGGCGTAATCTCCGGCTATCTGGCCACTCTCGATGTATTGGGCCGGGACGCCGCCGTGTCTGGTGGTTTGAGGAGCCGAATGGACCAACCGACCCAGAAGCGACGACCTGTCTTTCCTCACCTTGGTCCAGTCGTGCTGTAGTGACCTATCGAGGGTCAGGCGCAGGGTCAGATCGGGTTCCAGAAGGTGGCGCACCAGGTTCTTGGCACTCGACGATAATGTGTCCCTCACCCTCGACCTGAACACCCAGTTCTTTGTCATCTGGTCCTTGAGCAGTTTCCTCAGATTCGAATCGTCGAATGGCATCGAGGCGTTTAGCATGATGAACAGTATAATCCCTAACGACCATACGTCCGACAGTTTCGGATTGTACGGTTTCCCGCTTACGACTTCAGGTGCCGCGTAGGCAGCCGATCCGCAATAGGTTTGGCTGAGTATCCTTCTACCCTCGGTATCCACGCAAAACCGGGCGAAACCGAAGTCTGCCAATTTCACGTTGAATTTTCGCGAGAGCAATATATTTTCGCATTTGAGGTCTCTGTGAGCCACGTTCTTGCTATGCAAGTAATGGAGGCCGCTGGCCATTTGCCTGAACCATATCTTCGCTTGAGATTCCGGTATGACGCCGTTCCTCTTGATAAAGTCCAGGAGATCGCCGTTGTCCGCGTATCTGAAAATGATAAAATGTTATTATTGTATATTTCCTTTTTCGTTGGCACTTACGATGGTTGGTGACTACAATTGTAGCTATAGTCGCTTCGGAAGTATCGGGCTAAGAAGTAGAATGTAAAAAAAAACCTTCAGTTGTCGTAATTTTTCTATATTAAATTATATCATCTTTCGAATGAATATAAAAATTGAATATTTTGGCCGTCACTTGATGAAAATTCATTTCAAATGGAAATGGAAAACGCAACAATTTCTTCAACATATTGTGGTGATAATTATTCCATTATCAAGATGAAAACGGGTTAGTTACCCAAAAAACTGACAAATTGTCATTTTATGATATATGGTAAAACGTTAGCAAAGTGTTTTTTATCATCAATACTTCACCAAGTCGCGTATGCCACAATGTTATCAATTTCTTCTCTTCGAAGAAGCCCTGGCAGAGGCAAACAATGCAATGACTTTTGTGAAAACCTTTAAACCAAATGTTTTTCTTTTTTTCCTCTAACAATTATCAGTTTGTTTCGATATTTTGATGAATTTATTTATACAAAAGTTTAATCAAAACATTGAACAAATAATTCCATATTGTATTGGACCGACTCTATGGAATACTTAGTTAAAAGTTAATCACTTTCGTTACTTAATTTTTTTACAAATAGATATAGTTCAAAATATAACTAAAATAATGTATTACAAGTATGAAGTAACTGATGATATTGTGAATAATGGACCTTGACATTTGACAACTAAATCCAGCGAGATATAAAAAATTAGACTAAAAGATTGAAATCTTATTATAATATCAAAGCAATTTTGTAAGACGTCTTAGTAATTTGAGTCATTCACGTTAAGTTTAATATTATTTCCGACAGAATCTCTAACATCAATAACAAAGTTCGAAGATAAATGATAATTTTTCTATAAATTCCTGCAATTGCTTCTATGTACAGCGTACAGCAGTTATATATTAGATTTTATCTATTCCTACCTACTTCATACATCCCACACTGAACATAAACAAACACCTATCATTTTTGTCTTCTGTTGTTTGCTATTATGATAGTCGATTTTATTTAAGGAATTAAATAAGGTCTCATTTCTCTGAACTAAAATCATTTTATGATAGACACTCAAATTCAAATTTCGTTTGTCAAACACTCCTAATGTCTTGAAACATTATGCATTTCTATGTTCTATCAGTTTTGATTAACATTTATGTTACAACGAGAGGTGGCAACTATTAGGTTAGGCTAGCTTAGGTCAAGTTATTTATAATGCAAAGTTGCATTTAATGTGTTTAAATTTTTTATATAATTGTGGAATGTGATTGATTATATATATTTGTGGAAAATATTGACAAGTATTTTCCGATTTCCATTCCCTTTTTCCCTTGGAGAAGTTATGAATGCGTTCCAAAAATCATACTGAATACTTCATCATTATGATATTAGCCTTTGCGAGATGAACCGTACTGTGTTCATAAATTGTGCTTTCAAATTAGAATAAATGCGAAAGTGTTTCTGTTTTATTAATTTTTTCAAATTGAACTTTTTTTTGAAGTCGTGTGTCCTCGTTATAATGTGAATTCACTTTTATTAGCTACAATACAGTTGTTGAAGATTGAGTGAGTTTCAGAATTAAATGCACAGTTAATGGGAATAAACAATAGAGAATATCTGCTAATTGTAATCAAATTCTCCATTACTGCCTATTGTGATATTTTGAGTTATGATCTTGTTATAAAATGTTCAATGAATTGATTAATAATTCCAACAATTGGGTGGTAGTGCAAGCTAATCAAAACCTACTTCGTATAAAAAATATTCATTTAAATAGCAAACCATTGGTACTTGCTACTCTATTTATCAAGTTGTTGCAGCTAGAGAAAGTGAAGATGTTAACGAAACTAGAAAGTTTACTCGAAGTGATCGGATCAAAAACAAAAGGTGGAACGCATACATGAACAAAGAGTATCAATTTTTTCGAGGAGAAACAATCAGGAATGCTTCCGAGTAGTCATTCCAAAAAGAGACACCGAATTAGGAAATTCGATGCGTAATGTCTTCAGTACTTGCATAAAATATCCTATATGAACTAACAGAAAAATTCAATATTTCTCATATAAATGTAGTTCCTAAACCAAATTGAACTGTTATGCATTTTGAGTTGATCGTACTTGAGAAGTCGAAATCAATTTGCCTAAAATCTATTCATTACATTAAATTTGTTATGATTGCTTTAAAGTATGACTATTTAAAAAAAGCTCGTCTCTAGAACCAAAAAAATGATTGATTAAATTTGTAATAAAACTCCTTTGAAATGCATGAGGAGGCAATCCAAGAAGTTTAATACTGTATTGTTATGATATTATGTATTTCAGTTCTTTTACAGATTCATATGTTTCCATATCAAAATCTATATAAATTTTGCAAAATGATTATGAGAAGCTTTCAAATAGGGAATCTCTCTTCATATAACTGTCGAATGGAATTTCTAAATGAATATTGTTGAAATATTTGTAGATTACCTACGTTGAACTGTATTAATTTAGCAATTGAAAATGATGCGTGTTTTCTCCTCAGTAGTAGTAGTAGTATTATCCTTAAGGCAAACTAGACATATGCCTAGAAGCGCGAGATTACAAAGGCGCACGCGCGGAAGTTTTTAAACGTGAAAAAAATAATACAGTGTCTACTTAAATACATAAAATAAAAAATCATACTTTATATAGAGCTTCCGAATCGAACCTTGTCTCTTGATTACTCCTACGTCGCCTAACTCCATAATTGAAGTTGGTAAGATAAAAATTTTTTATATAATTTTATTCTACGTCCATTGATTATTAATTATAAAAAACAATCATCTGCCAGTTGTTTACGATATTCTCAATATCTATCCCTCTTGTTTTTTTCACTCTCAACACATACATTAGTTGTAATAATATATAATACCTCATCAGCGCCTCTTTGGTGGTCACCACTATTGGGGCGCCAATTAGATGTTTGCCTAGGGCGCTATCGACATTTTAACCGCCTCTGCGCATCGTACATTCCGAAATGAATTTCCTGTTACACTTTCAAGCAGAAAATATTCTCTCAAGAATTCGGTAGATCCGCTCTAACTAAATTTAGTTCCATAAAACAATTTACGATTAAGTTGAGACAATGATTTCAGTCCAGTTCATATTCGCGAAAATAGTTTCTCAAAAATGTTTCGGCGGAACTTTCATATGCGTTTCAAATTGAGTATTCATTAAACTAATATAATTACCTCATAAATATAAATACTCTTGGCCCCCGTTGAAGTATACTATGCACCTGTATAATGTGTGGATTCTCAATTTTGGTCAAAATTTCTAATTCACGAGGGAAAAATTTCTCTAAAAAATCCTTCGGAGCTTTTTCCTTGTCAAAAATCTTGCAAGCTAAGCGCATTTTCTTCGGTCCCGAACTATCCACATAGTCTGCAAGGTGAACAGTGGCGTAGGACCCTTGGCCAATCTTTTTTCCTATCAGGTACCCACGCTGTTCCAAGGCATTAACTTCAGAGTTACGGGGACTTAAACGTGCAGCCATGTGTCAGGCGGTTCGTGAGACTTCAAATAACTACGTACTTTAAGTATGTGGATGTAATCTTCTATATCGTCCATCCGGTTTATTAACTCTTCATTTTAAACGTGGATTTTCTAGTAGTACTGTTTATTTTAATGATACAAGGAAATTTTGTCACACAAAAATTTGTTTCAGCCAAATTTGAGGTATTTCTTTTGACAGATCGAATATTTTGTCACCCTGATAACTTGATATGAATTAAGAGAGACTTTGTTGATTTTCAGTATTTGCGTGAATACTCAAATGCATCTTATGTAATACCATTACAGAAACATAATTATGATGAATTGTTTTATATTCTACTCCTATGCGATCGTTGTCTATTGGATCAATTTTTCATTAGATTTCCATCATCTGAATGAAATGAAACATGCGTCATGCAATAATCCTTTCCAATATATCGAGAAAACTTTTACTTACCACTGGTGGTATTAATTTTCATCAGTTATCAGCCTCATAAATTACCCAACGTTATTAATGTCTTCATTTCTGAAAACTTTTAATACCTCAACTATGTTTCGCATCTACTAGTAATGTGAATGAACACTTATTCAACAGAGCTGCCTTCTTCACAATTAAATGTCATATCAAGAGGTAAATCGATTTACCTAAGAGTTAAAATCCTTGATGATATGATTAAAGCATTTTTTATTCGTATACTAAGATATTTATTAATCGAAAATACTCAAATAATCTATCAAGAAAACAAAATTCAAAGTAAGTGCGTATTTATTGTTCTCTAACTAGATTGAGTGATCCAAGCACAGTTTGTCATGCAGGAGATATAGAATCAACCATCACTGTTGAACCTAGATTATTTATTCTAAATATATTGTAGATGGCTTTCTCGCATTTGAGGTCTCACTGCAAAGTAGTTTCATTAACTACTAAGAATTGAATAATTATCTTCTTGTGAACTGAAACTTCAGGAATAATTTAAATTTCATCAAAATATTTATGATCTCGTCAGCTCTGAAATATAAAACCCTGAGAATGTGATTTCGTCTTTGTTTACATCAGTGCTCTAAATACGATATTACCTGAAAACAAAGGACACAATATTTTAGTGTTTTGCTTCTTTGAGGATTTCAAAACCGGTGGCAATATAAATTCTGTCACATGACAATTAAAAAAATTAATGACCACACATGCACATAATGCCGTTGCAAGCGTTCTTTCAGGATTCTTCTATGATAATTAAATACGTCCAATTTTCTTTGATTTATGTCGTATCATAGATATTGAAATATTTTCCACACGTATATTGAACAGTATTTGATTGTAAATTTCCCTATTATTTGATCTTTGCAAACGGCAACTTTTTGATGAAATGAATATTGTACACTTTTTCATTCAAAAATTTCATAAAATCATTAACTTTTATCTATATGTGGCTATTACATTCATATCTCAAATAATTGAAAGTATAATTACACATAAATATAGTATTTTTCTGCTTGTTATAACGATACTAAATAAAATTAAACTTTACACATATAGTTTAAGCCTCAAGTGTCCATATACTGCTATATATATATATATATATATATATATATATATATATATATATATATATATATATATATATATATATATATATATATATATATATATATATATATATATATATATATATATATATATATATATATGTATTAATATATATATATATATATATATATATATATATATATATATATATATATATATATATATATATATATATATATATATATATATATATATATATATATATATATATATATATATATATATATATATATATATATATATATATATATATATATATATATATATATATATATATATATATACATATATATTGTGTACCTACCTCAAACTTAATTTGTGTTATGTTCAATGAAAATAAAACAAATAATTTTTGAATTCCTGATTCACATTACTAAAGTTGATATGTAAGACTTAATACGCGCATAAGCATTTTGACAAATTGTTCTGATGGTAGTAGAGCGATCATTCACAACATTATCACTAATCTAGTTTAATGTTAAATAAATAATTTTTTTTATTCCTTTTTGTCTCAAGTTCTAGGTTAATCATGTCAATATTGGACGAATATAGTTTAAATGGTCCATATATTTTTATAAGTAGGTACGTATCGATTATTATGCCTTTCAAAATCTAAGTGCATGCTAAAGGGAATGTGATGAAAAACTGTTTTATGTGAATATTGTTAACTTACGAAAATGCGTATTAATATAACTAGACGTTTTAATTTAATAAAAACCCATTTATTGTTATATTTCGAAACTTCACAAACTTGTAAAATGAAGGATTGAAACGGGAGCGTAGTCACTTCAAATAATAATCCTGGATCTTGAAATTGCATACCGTAGAACGTTTACTGTACGCATGATAATGAATGACAGATGACAGATCACATAACCATAAAAACCTCCGAAGTAAAAGTAATGTTAAATTCCTTCTGATTTTTAAATATATAGTCCTGGACAATTTATAATATAAAAGTTATTATTGCTTTATCACTAGAATAATGGATGTAATTTATAACAAAAATGTGCTTTTCCAAGCAGGAGAACACGTTGCAGTAAAAGATATTTGTTCCCAAGTTGTTGATATTATGGTATGTTGTACTCCAATTTTATATATATATATATATATATATATATATATATATATATATATATATATATATATATATATATATATATATAATAAGAATTTTATTTATGATGAGGAATTTGTTTTCAGAACTTATTAACAGATGATATATATTTGGAGCAAAATGGGAGGAAGCTCGGTTCAGACCAGTGTGTCAAAGATGCAGGCAATATCAAAGTGATACTGAGATTACGTGGAGGTAAGGGAGGATTTGGATCTATGCTTAGAGCTATTGGTGCTCAAATTGAAAAAACAACAAATAGAGAAGCTTGTAGAGACCTCAGTGGCAGAAGATTAAGGGATATTAATGAGGAACAGAGGTAATACTATTTATATAAATGAGCATTTGTAGAGAATTCCTCTACCCAATTGAGTAAATAGAAGAAATTGATGTTAGTAATTTTAATAGATAGATAAGTTAGTTATTGTCAATTTTGTTGAAATTTGATTATAATTTTTTGAATTATATCAAATATTTGTTTATATGTTTTCTTGAATATAGTATTATTGCCATATTGATAACATCTTTTCTTCTCATAGCATTGATTTTTATAATTAAATTTTTGTGCAGATTTCTAGCCTATGCTGAATTTGTTATTTTTAGGTTGAAAAACTGGATTGCTACGCAAACCGAGAGAGAAAAGGAAACAGCAGAAAGAAAGAAAAAAAAACTGGAAAAGCTGTGTCAACAACCAAAACATGAATTCAGAGATGAAACATATGATAAGGAACGCTCAGAATTACCAGAAAAAGTTGAAGATGCTGTTCTTCAAGGATTAGAAGCATCATGTAGTACAAAACGTTCAGCAGAAGATGATCCAAAGATAATTAAGAAAAAGAAAAAATTATGGTATGTACCTACTATCATTTTTATCCATTTGAAATTGAAAATATTTGTAATACTCTAAGTATTATTGCACAGATACCACGCATCTATTCAATATAATATGGTGAGGAAAGAAGCATAAACTAATCACATGAAATTTTTTCATTCAATCTAAATCCATTCCCATTGGAATGGATTTAGATTGTAGGATTACATTAGTAGGAACATAAACACTCATTTTTGAGTATTTTTACTACGTTTCGCCTCTACCATAGCTTTTTCGGAAAATGATTGTTCGAATTAGCCCTTGTAGAGGTCACATTGTAATAAATATGGTGCGAATCTCTTAAAATACAGTACTCACTCTCGAAGAGTTATTGTAACTTTGTTATTAATTTGGTTTTTTTCTGTAGGCTCGATGATTTTGAAGACCTGAGTTCATCAGATGAAGAACACAGTGATAACGAAAGTAGTGAGAAGAACTGTGAGGACTCATCAAGTTTAGTCGCTGAAAGTGAAATAAAGACCGATAATAGTGCTAGGACAATTTCTGTTTGATTAAATGCATAAATTATCTAATGAATTGTTTTAAAGTAATTTTTTGAGCATTGTTTAATTCTATCATTTGATGTAATTTTTTGATGTAAATTGAAAAATAGATTTTTAAGGCATTTAATTTGATTGATTTTTTTACCTACTTTATCATTCAATTAAGATTATTATTCAAAATAAATAGTTTGAGTTTTTATTGACTTTACATCCATACCTTCCATATTTTATAAATTGAAGTTTTTAAACAATTTATTTAACAATAGGTACCTGCTTAAGTCTTTCATTAGTTGAAAATGATATATTATAATACATTCAAGAATTGCGGATTAAGTTGTTTCTTAAATAAACTTGTATTTCCAATAGCATTATGGAAAACGCGTGAGCAGCAGAGCTCTGTCAATATAGTCGTATTTTCCCCTTATTTCT
Organism: Cynegetis impunctata; assembly: GCA_030704885.1. NCBI lineage: Eukaryota > Metazoa > Arthropoda > Insecta > Coleoptera > Coccinellidae > Cynegetis > Cynegetis impunctata. The sequence goes on from JARQZK010000769.1 coordinate 143,202, forward strand.
TTTCACGTACAACCTCAACCCCCTAAGTCACTTTGGAGGGGCTGTGGACGCGAACAAAACTTTACAACCTACAAAAAATATCGAATTCTCTAGATTAAAATGGCGGCGGTTATAAGTCAAATCCGTAAGGAAAGCTTACTGCCTTAAAAGTTCTTCATGTTACAACTTAATTTCTAGTTCAGTTATGTCAGAAGACCCATATTTATTGAGGATGCAGAGATTTTCTTTTTATGGAAAAAAATCATTACGGTCCTTATCTTTGAACTCTGCTAGTAGCACACTGCTAGGGAAGTTCGTTAAGTTATTGTTTTTCATTCTATTCGTACATTTTCAGCTGTTAGAAGTGATGATAAGTCAAATACAAAAGAAAAGCTAACTGATTTGAAAATCCTTTCTGTTGGCACTTTACTTCCAGTTCAGTTATGTCAGGACGACGATATTTTTTGAGAATGCAGGGATTTCCCTTCTTATGACAGAAAATAATTTTAATAATATAATATTTTAAAATTATATAACAGCATAGTTGGTAAAAATTCATTTTGATTAAACTATTGAACCTTTTATACAATGAGGGCATTCAAAGAAAACATCTGTATTTTTGTCTGATAATCTTTTCCGGGTTACAATTAATGGTACCGAGGGTCGTCAGTTGGAAAGCCCTGATCTATATAGAAATACTGAATAATTGCCAGTTATATTTTATGTTAATATTAGTTTAAGCTGAGTCTCCACAAATAAATATTCTTTGTGCTCATTCTCGAGGAAATTGTTGACTGAATTCCATACTTATAATTTATTATAATTATTAATTACTATTTTTATTATTGTCGTAACTGTGAAAATTTTTTACTTCAATATTCTTTGGGAAGTTCAAATCTTAAATGTCACCACAACTTGATTCAAGTAAGTTTATTCGAGCCGAAATCTTTTATTTTTCTTTTACCGCCACACTATAAAATTTTTCATATCATTTATAGTTTATTATGGGTACTTATTATAAGAGAAGGATTAAGTCAATTAATTTTTTAAGTAATTCATTTCATTTTTTACTAGGCACTTGCTGGGTTAATTACAAATGCGTACATTATCTACGTTAGTGTTTACTGTTGCTGGAAGTAAGTAAGATTGTTCAATAGTGTTATAGTGTATTGTATTAATAAATTTGATAAACGATTCACGTTTATAAATGATAACTGATGAACTATTCATCAATTTGATACCTTGATTCAAATGGTTCATTAATGACTTAAACAATTTTGTGTTTAATCGTGGAGTTTGTGTTGACTTATATAGTATTAAAATAAAATATTCAAAGGAATTTGGGATTTTTTGTGATATAGTTAACTTGATTCCAAAATATCAACCATCGACAATTCGCGAATTAATGAGTCTTTTTCAAAAAATGTTCTACTGATCTTGAATATCAGTTAGTAATTTTCAATGTTTATATACTTATACTGCCTTGCTTGAAGTACTCAAGGTATCAAATTTCCATTGCGTGCGGTTGATTTTTCAAATTTACTCAGAATTTGTGAAGAGGTCCTCATTATATATCCAGACAGAACTTATTACTTGTTCTTTTCACTTAAAGAAACGTTTTTTCAAACTAACTCCAAAGATTTCATTATCCAGAATTTATTCTCGGTTAAAATATGAAAATTAATAATATTAAATTAATAATATGAAAATTAATAATATTTTGTTCTTTTTCACATACAAATTTTTAAACCACTAAGTCAATTTGAAGGGGCTGTGACGGAGAGCAAAACGTCAAGACCCAATAATAATTAAATGTTTGCGGTAAGGTAGAAAATTGGAACCCATGAACATCAACTCAATCCACATAGCAAATTTCAATCCTCTGACTCAATCTGTAGAAGTTGTGGGGTTGCACAATACCTCAAAAACCTCTAAAAATATTTCTGTTTTTTATACAATTGTCCTGGATATATATTAATATATATATATATATATATATATATATATATATATATATATATATATATATATATATATATATATATATATATATATTTTTTTTTTTATTTATTTTTTTTTTTTCACTGGTACATTTTAAAATTCTTAGCGGTCATCATCAGACCAAATGCGCTGAAATTTGGTATCTGAGTGAATTCCGTCAAAATTCCAAAAAAAATTCTCTAAATTTTGGGAATGTGCATATGTGAAAATTTTTCCAATCGGTAGTAGAAGTTGTGGAAATTCATTATGAACAACATATCCGATACTTCGCTCCCTAGAGCATTTAAGAGTGTATTTGGAGATAAAAAAAAACGTGTTTTGAATGAGTTTTGCAACATCAAACCAAAATTTGTACCTGAATTGAATAAAGTTGATATTAAGGAAGTGCCTTTTGGTGGTATCTATATATGGGTATATATATATATATATATATATATATATATATATATATATATATATATATATATATATATATATATATATATATATATATATATATATATTATACAGGGTGTCCTAATTGCCATGGGCCACTATTGCTATCTCGGTAACTATAATAACTACAAGGTTGGTCATAAGATAAAATGTACAGTTTTTGGAGGAAATAGAAAATCCAGTTTCAGATTTTTTCGAGCTACGGGAGTTTTTCGAAAAATTGCTCAAAACTATTTGATCGAATATCTCAAAAAGTATAAGTTTTAGAAAATATTAGTAGGTAAAGGAAAAAATTTATGCATTTTAGACGTTCTTCAATTTGGTATTTTTTAAGGAAATTTGGTTCGTCTAATTTTCGATATATTACCATCAACTTACTTATTTTAAATACGGACCTGTATTTTTTATTCCATTTCTTAAAAAAATTAGACAAAATGTGCAGTTTTTGGAGGACATTGAGAATTTCGTTTCATATTTGAAAAATAAAAATTCTATCTCGAGTTACGGGGGTTTTTCGAAAAATTGCTCAGAACTATTTAATCGAATATATCAAAAAGTATAATTTTTACAAAAAATTAGTAGAATAAAAAATTTATGCATTCTAGACGTTCTTTAATTTGGTATTTTTCAAAGAAATTTGGTTCGTCTAGTTTTCGAGATATTACCATCAACTTACTTATTTCAAATACGGACCTGTATTTTTTATTCCATATCTTAAAAAAACTTTTATATATATTCAAAAGCCAAAAGGTACCGGTATTTTGGGCAATGGTGAATCGAGTAGCTCCCAATAAAAACAATTAGGTGGGGCCCAGGCCATTTGGAGGGGGGGGCGTTCCCCCATCCTCTGGATCCGCGCATATATATATTATACATATATTATATATATATATATATATATTATATATATATATAAAAGAATGATGGTAGTTATTTTGATGATGTTGATCATTTGATAAATTGAGCAATAATTTTTTCTAAAGTCATCTGTCATACATATGGACAAACATGGCAAAATGAGAAGAATTGCGGAATTTCATTTACCGATCGTATAGTGGGTGGAAAAATGGTAAGCAAGGGAAAATTTCCATGGCTGGCGAGAATTGGTTATGGAACATCTATTGAAGGAAAATATCTGTTCTTGTGTGGTGGCACCTTAATTTCGAAAAATTTCGTTGTGACTGCTGCGCACTGTTTTCATGAGGATAATAAAAAGTGAGTTTCTATATTCATCGATATTTTGCATTGCTTGTTTTGAAAATCTTTTAAAGATACCTACCCACTCTTTCAAAGTGATAAACAGGTATACGTAGGTACGTTTTCAATAAAGAAAGAGTGATTTTTGTAATCCCAAATATATGAATATTTGAAAGAAGTGTTATTATTTTAGTGTTATATATTGAGAACATTATATGCCAGGAAAAATAGAAGATTTGAAGAACATTTTAGCACATTTCAGATATGACTGCATATAGGTATTAATTTTACATTTATGTATTCCATTGAGATCATAAAGAAGATGTTATCCTTTTTTTATAACGTACTCGAAATATGAGATTCTAATATAAACTTGTTAAGGAATCCAAAAAAGAATTTGATAATATTCAAAATTTCAGATAATATTAGGTAGGTATATTAATTTTCAAAATATCACCTTGATATTGGAGTAAATTTAAAGTATTTGAAATTTCTGAAATTAGAAAAAATATCATTGTGTCTCCTTTCATTATCGGTATTTTATGAATATATAGGTATATATATATATATATATATATATATATATATATATATATATATATATATATATATATATATATATGAAATTAGAAAAAATATCATTGTGTCTACTTTCATTATATATATATATATATATATATGTATATATATATATATATATATATATATAAGTATATATATATATATATATATATATATAAATATATATATATATATATATATATATATATATATATACTTATATATTCATAAAATACCGATAATGAAAGTAGACACAATGATATTTTTTCTAATTTCAGAAATTTCGAATACTTTAAATTTACTCCAACATCAAGGTGATATTTTGAAAATTAATATACCTACCTAATATTATCTTATATTTTATTATCTTATATATATATATACATATATATATATATATATATATATATATATATATATATATATATATATATATATATAAGTAGATATATAGGTAGGTACAATATATATTGCCCACTCGGTTGATGGACAGGACACTATTAATGAGAGAAAGACAGACTGTCTAGTATTTCCATGTGTGGCATTGATGTCGAATTTTGTGACATTCTCGCTTGAAGGATGAATGGGTTGATAAGAATTGAAACTTTCAGTTTAAACACGGTTGTCCGTTTGGGAGAAACAAAGATTACGTGTATCAAAGCACCATGCAAAGATACCAACATCCAGGAAATCAAAGTGAAGAAAGTGATCATACATGATGAATTTAGTACAACAAATGGCAATGCAGATATTGCGTTACTTCAACTGGAATCTCCTGCTAAATTGAACAGTATGTATTCATTTACTTTAACCACACTTCAATTTTAAACAAGGAAATTATTGAACAGTAACATTCTGTATTCGCCTTCTATCATATGGAAATCTATATCCACATCTCAAGATGTTGCGAGGGAATTAAGGTCCAAACAATTTGAAAAAAAAAAAAATTTACTGAAAAAGGATTTCATAAAATATCTACCGGAATTGCTATTTTTTTCTGTTTATTTATTCATAATAAATTCTTATATAATTATTAAAATTGAATCAGTATGGTATAAATTCGAACTATAACATATAAATATAAATATATATATATATATATATATATATATATATATATATATATATATATATATATATATATATATATATATATATATATATATATATATATATATATATATATATATATATATATATATATATATATATATATATATATATATATATATATATATATATATATATATATATATATATATATATATATATATATATATATATATATATATATATATATATATATATATATATATATATATATATATATATATATATATATATATATATATATATATATATATATATATATATATATATATATATATCAGCTTTTCTGTTCTTTATTTACGTTTTCTATATCTTTATAACCTCATGTTAATGTCTTGAAAAAGGAAATAACTATTTTCGAAAGCTCGACCATATGAAAAAGACGTTCTTTAACTTAACAAATTTTACTGACTGCAACCTCAAAAGTTTACATAAAATTAAATATATATATATATATATATATATATATATATATATATATATATATATATATATATATATATATATATATATATATATATATATATATATATATATATATATATATATGTGATAATTTTTCTTGGGAATGTGGCTTAGCTAAAATGGTGATTCATTTATCTTTACTATTTAAACAGTTATTTCTTTTTTCCAACGTTTCGGCTTCACAAAGCCTTTTTCAAGATATAGTATAAATTATCTTAGGAGACACTAACACTTATTTCATTTATCGTATACCCAAAATTTACAATGAATTCATATTTGTGTATGTTTACTTATTCACTTACCTTTCCACTATACTTTATATACGCGTATATAATATATATATATATATATATATATATATATATATATATATATATATATATATATATATATATATATATATATATATATATATATATATATATATATATATATATATATATATATATATATATATATATATATATTTTTATATATATATATATATATATATATATATATATATATATATATATATATATATATATATATATATATATATATATATATATTGTTTCAAAATTTCTCTATATAATAACTATTCATATTTTAGAGTGGGTAAAAACAATTTGCCTTTCGGGACAAATTGGTTCAACAATTGACGAAGAGGCAATTACCGCCGGTTGGGGTTTTGAAGACTCCAAGACACGCGAAAAACCAAATAACCTGAAAGAATTAACGATGAATATAGTCCCTGGATCGGCATGTGGAAAATATTTCAAAAAAGTCGACTTCGAGTCCAAAAATTACATTTGTGCAGGTGGAAATGAAGGCGAGGACACCTGTGGGGGAGACAGCGGAGGACCTTTTATGAAGATTGCAAATTTGGGAGATGTTCCAAGGATGTATTTGATAGGTGTTCTATCTTTCGGATCTAAAGAATGTGGACGAGGAGTTCCTAGTATCTTTACATCCGTATCGTTTTACTTGGACTGGATTATAGAAAACGTAAAAAGTGCTGAATAATGAACGTCATTTCAAATTATATTGTTACTAATTTATCATTTTTTGTAATGTTGTGTATACCTATATACTTAGTTACTGTTCTCATTCAATTTCGGTGTATTGATGGTGTTTTATTCGAATAAATATAATTGATGTATCAACTGTAAATAAGAAGGTTTACACATGGAACACGCAACATGTTTCACCTCAATAGTCGATTTCAGGTTCGAATAATTCGCCAATGATTATGACAAATGAATAGGAAAGTTGAAATATTAGAACAACGTTCTTTTTCGTCAAAATTCTCAAATAAGTTTTTGTTTATTGAATAACTTTGCAATTCAATTTTCTAGTAGTATTTTCCACGAAAATAATAGACTATTGCACTGTTTAGACTTTCTGGATAACTAATTTCGAAATTATTTTGATGTCTGTTATGTACCTATATAGGTATATATATATATATATATATATATATATATATATATATATATATATATATATATATATATATATATATATATATATATATATATATATATATATATATATATATATATATATATATATATATATATATATATATATATGCCACCCCGTCCAGTCCGACCCTCTATATATATATATATACAGGGTGTCCCACCGGGAAAGAACGCGATCTGTATATGGAAAACAACACATAGAAAAATTTTGGAAATTTGACAGTATACTAATGTCGATAGGGGCAACTCGACTAAAATATTTTCAAGATTGTGGCACTTCCGATTATACCGGAAGTAGATACCCACTTGCTTATTTCAAATGAAATACCCTATATATTAATACGTTTTTGGATTTTACGTACAATTCTAGGCAGATTTTATGTATTATGTCCTATACCTAAGTCTAAGCGTTTTTGACATATTTAGGTTTTAATGTCAAAAATCACGATTGTAAGCCCTGATATAGTTATCAATTGTTCCTATAAGGAAGCCCTTATTACTAACTTTAGTTTGGACCTCTTGTAGAAAAAGACCTACTCTAATAGATTTTGTATAATATTTGGATAACTAGTCATACAGGGTACCTCATCGATAATTTTTTACAAAATGTTTTTGATGATCGATAGATTGCAAACAATGGTCCTTTTCTTTGGGCACCGCGCTCCTCAGACCTTGCAGTGCTCGATTGGTATCGGAAAAAGAAGTCTTGATAAATGGTCATGGTTTTTATTGTTCGACTGGACTTTCGTCAGTCCAAAGTTCTTGAAAGTTTTTATAAGTTGCTTTACAGCCTTTCCCGATGCCTTTTGTTTTTGCGGATATCGGATGGCAAATTTTTCACATGTTCTTGATAACGCTTTATAACATTGTCCATAAATAATAAATGAGTTTAAATAATCTTCGTACGTATAATTTAAGCGCCCCGGCATGATTATTAATAATTTTAAAATGACGTGTGACAGTGACAGCTCAATAAATTTATTTAGTTTGATTGTTTCATGATGCCAACGTCAGAGCCAACTAAGAGTAACTTGATCGTGGCATAATCATCATATAAAAATATTTAATTGGCAATATTTCAAAAACTAACAATTTTAGGTACATATAACGTTTTACAAAGTTACCTTAATTTTTGATGCTAAATACTACAAAATAATAAAAATGGGGTTTCCATTTGAAAAAATTGATTTTGGACAGTTTTCTCAATCTCAGTTTAGATTTTATTTTTTGCACACCCTGTATGACTAGTTATCCAAATATTATACAAAATCTATTAAAGTAGGTCTTCTTCAACAAGAGGTCCAAACTAAAGTTAGTAATAAGGGCTTCCTTATAGGAACAATTGATAATTATATCAGGGCTTACAATCGTGATTTTTGACATAAAAACCTAAATCTGTCAAAAACGCTTAGACTTAGGTATAGGACATAATGAATAAAATCTGCCTAGAATTGTACGTAAAATCCAAAAACGTATTAATATATAGGGTATTTTATTTGAAATAAGCAAGTTGGTATCTACTTCCGGTATAACCGGAAGTGCCACAATCTTGAAGATATTTTAGTCGAGTTGCCCCTATCGACATTAGTATACTGTCAAATTTTCAAAATTTTTCTATGTGTACTTTTCCATATACAGATCGCGTTTTTTCCCGGTGGGACACCCTGTATATATATATATATATATAATCTTTTGATAATTATTAGCAATAACAGGCTGGTTGAATCTTAAAAAACTCAATTTTATCAAAAAGTTGACGCCTCACCACGACATTCGAAATTGAAATTTCTTTGACATTTATTGTTTTGAAATAATTGAATAAACAGGTCTGCTTTGTATATGCTATTCAGTCTAATATTTATATTCAAAATTGTAATTATTAGATGGTAAGGGAAACCAAAGAAACCTTTACCTACGTAATGTTTGAAAATAATAATAATAGGGTTCTATTTATCTAACAACAAAGAAATTAGTTATGGGAAAACATTAAAGAAGTGGAGTAGAATTATCGGTATAGTACGCTTATATGGAAGCAGCCGTTGACACGTGTTTCGGACTCTTTGGTCCTCATCAGAACGGCGTAGCTAAGTATTGGATTGAAAATTTGGAGATGAAAATAGTTTAATAAATAAAATCCTCTGTTATGGAAGAAAATCACTTATTTGTGGTTTATTGTTTGAACTCTCCGGTATGAGAGATTTGGTCAAACTTTGCCACGAAGGCGATTAATTCCATCCGAGAGATCTCAGAAAGAGTAAATTAATATTAAAAAAGAAAATTAGTTTTGGGAAAATATTCAACAAGTAAAGCAAAAATTATCGGTATAGTTCGTTTATATGGAAGTAGCCGTTTTTAATGAAATTTTTATAATAAAATCCTCTGTTATGGAAGAAAATCACTTATTTGTGGTTTATTGTTTGAACTCTCCGGTATGGGAGATTTGGTCAAACTTTGCCACGAAGGCGATTAATTCCATCCGAGAGATCTCAGAAAGAGTAAATTAACATTAAAAAAGAAAAATAGTTTTGGGAAATATTAAACAAGTAAAGCAAAAATTATCGGTATAAAAACGGCTACTTCCATATAAACGAACTATACCGATAATTTTTGCTTTACTTGTTGAATATTTTCCCAAAACTAATTTTCTTTTTTAATATTAATTTACTCTTTCTGAGATCTCTCGGATGGAATTAATCGCCTTCGTGGCGAAGTTTGACCAAATCTCCCATACCGGAGAGTTCAAACAATAAACCACAAATAAGTGATTTTCTTCCATAACAGAGGATTTTATTTATTAAACTATTTTCATCTCCAAATTTTCAATCCAATACTTAGCTACGCCGTTCTGATGAGGACCAAAGAGTCCGAAACACGTGTCAACGGCTGCTTCCATATAAGCGTACTATACCGATAATTCTACTCCACTTCTTTAATGTTTTCCCATAACTAATTTCTTTGTTGTTAGATAAATAGAACCCTATTATTATTATTTTCAAACATTACGTAGGTAAAGGTTTCTTTGGTTTCCCTTACCATCTAATAATTACAATTTTGAATATAAATATTAGACTGAATAGCATATACAAAGCAGACCTGTTTATTCAATTATTTCAAAACAATAAATGTCGAAGAAATTTCAATTTCGAATGTCGTGGTGAGGCGTCAACTTTTTGATAAAATTGAGTTTTTTAAGATTCAACCAGCCTGTTATTGCTAATAATTATCAAAAGATTAAAAATAGATCACAGGCAACAACAATTCGAATAAATAATTATATATATATATATATATATATATATATATATATATATATATATATATATATATATATATATATATATATAAATGTTGGGGGGCCAAATACAAAATGACACAAACACGACTAAATATCATGCACTTTCACTGATCATTGACCCTTATTCCTTAAAATCTTCAAGTAAATAGTAATAGCGAATTGGAAATGGAAAACCATCCTCTATTGCAACTAGAATTAGCGTCGGTTCTGCTCAGCCAACCCGCGCTGTCACCGCCGTCCGCCGTCTGTCTATTAGGAGCGTAGGAGGTTTAATTCCAATAATTATAATAGTTTTTAGTTTGTCAAGAGCTGTCATCGATAAGAACTAGAAGAAAAAATGAATGGTAGATTAAACTACTGAGGATTACAATATTCATGACAATATGAAAAAATTTGAAACAGAAGTGTATAAAGTAATAATAAATCAAACTGTGCCGTAGTATACCTTATAGATTTGAAATAAATAAAAAAATATATGAAGAATTTTCCTCACTGGCTCCCCAAAATTTGGAGAAAAACCCAAATATTTTAGATCGTTATCAGTCCGAAAAATTAACAGAGCTTTGCTCGAAACTTAATATAGATCATCAGACACCAAGACGATCACTTAACAGTATTTAAACAAAAACATTCCGAAAGTGTATGTTGAGGTTGTATTTACTGTTGTTTTTTAGATTGCGTAGTGTGTATACGCATACAAGCTTATATATGGCTTATAAATATATAACTACCCTTTCTTGTATACAGGTAACCTGTGAGAGGGTATCTTCAAAATTAAAATTAATAAAAACTCGATTAAGTTCAATGCTAGGTGGTGATCTATTCAAATCATTGTTAGTAATAAACATTGAGAAAGATTTGCTCAAAAATATCGATATTATAGGATATCAATAATAACTGAACTTGCTGCAAGTAGCAAAACCTATTACAATCTCTTGACATTCTAATATAGCCATGATAGATACTTATTAACTTATTTAGTATTATCTCTTAATTACAGTTTCTATCTTTCCTTCGCAAAACCTAGTAACTGGAGTTACTAGGTTCTGAATTGTATTTAATATATGAAATGTTCATAAACCTTTCAGCTAATATTTTTAATTTTTATCCATTCCATGAGGACAAAGTCGCGGGCCTCGGTTTAATTTTTTTTTATTCAACTTTAGTCAGAGTTATAAATGCTTAGCCTAAAAACTCCTAGAAACAAGTTGCTTACTTCTACCATGAGAAGAAAGATTTATGTTTCTGTAATTTTTATGTTCCATAATATATCCCGTGCAACTAGAAGCAAACTCTTTTTGTAGTAATTTATATATTTTACATTCTTTAGAATTATTTATTTTCATTTCTCTTCTGTTTTTACTTCCTTCTTGTCGCTTTTATTTTTACATTACGAATATTTACGTTTTGTATGGAATCCTGAAAATTTTTCATTCTTGCGTTCATTCAATTACCGTATTTTAACTTTTGTTCGTTATTCTACTTTTTGAATTGAAAATATTATTTTGTAATTTAGTAGTTTCACTGATGAAAGGTGGAGAACCAAAACTTATTACAATGAATATTTCTTTAATGAGAAAATGGTGGGCCAAATTAGGTACACTGCCAAGTGGGCCAAATAGTTCCAGTCAGACTCTGTAAATATATATATATATATATATATATATATATATATATATATATATATATATATATATATTTTTCCCGGTACATATTGGCATCTCCAGCGGCTCGCATTGAATCAATAAAATTTAGTATTTGCGATTTTTTTCGAGTCAGAACTGAAATGTCAAATTTTGGATAAAATTATATATATACCTATATATATATATATATATATATATATATATATATATATATATATATATATATATATATATATATATATATATATATATATATATATATATAAGAACGGGAAAGAACGCGATCTGTATATGGAAAACTACACATAGGAAATTTTTGAAAATTTGACAGTTTACTAATGTTGATAGAGGCCACTCGACTAAAATATTTTCAAGATAGTGGCACTTCCGGTTATACCGGAAGTAGATACCAACTTGCTTATTTTAAATTGGATACCCTATATATTAATACATTTTTAGATTCTACGCAAGAGTTTTTGACATATTTAGGTTTTTATGTCAAAAATGACGATTGCAAGCCCTAATATAATTATCAATTGTTCCTATGAGGATTCCCGTATTACTTACTTTGGGGTGGATTCCTTATTGAAAAATACTTGATTTAATAGATTTTGTATAGTATTTGGATAACTAATCATACAGGGTGTTCGAAAAAAAATGAGATTGAGAAAACTGACAAAAATCAATTTTTTCAAATGAAAACCCTCCATTTTTCTTATTTTGTAGTATTTAGCATTTAAAAAGAAGGTAACTTTGTATAAACTTATCTATATCTAAAATTTGAAGTTTTCGAAATATTGCCAATTTAATATTTTTATATGGCGATTCTGCATTTAATCAACAATAAACAATTAGATCTAGGATAGCCACGATCGTATTTGACATTTCAAATCATCGTTATGGCACCCCGGTTAAATTATACAAACGAAGATTATTTAAACTTTATTCATGGACAATGTGATAAATTATTTCAAGAACATGTGATACATGAGCGACCCGATATCCTCATAAACAAAAATCATCACCTTATACTGTACAAAAAAAAACCAGTTGTTAGCAATGAAAATATTGAAATAGCAATTTTGGGATATTTTGAAGCACATCCAACAAAACCTTCAAGGCAGATAGCATTAGAATCAGGCTTATCTAAATCGTCAGTTCTAAGAATTTTACGGAAACACAAATATCATCCCTATGCTATCCATATTTTCATTAGTGCAGCATTTAAATGAAAATGATTTCAAGGCTTATCTAAGCCTTGAAAGTTTAAATAATTTTCGTTTGTATAAATTAACCGGGGTGCCATTACGATGATTTGAAATGTCAAATACGATCGTGGCTATACTAGATCTAATTGTTTAACGATTAAATGCAAAATCGCCATATAAAAATATTAAATTGACAATATTTCGAAAACTTCAAATTTTAGGTATAGATAACTTCATACAAAGTTACCTTCTTTTTAAATGCTAAATACTACAAAATAAGAAAAATGGGGAGTTTTCATTTGAAAAAATTGATTTTTGTCAGTTTTCTCAATCTCATTTTAGATCTTTTTTTTCGAACACCCTGTATGATTAGTTATCCCAATACTATACAAAATCTATGAAAGCAAGTCTTTTTCAATAAGGAATCTACCCCAAAGTAAGTAATAGGGGAATCCTTATAGGAACAATTGATAATTATATTAGGGCTCGCAATCGTAATTTTTGACATAAAAACCTAAATATGTCAAAAACGCTTAGACTTAGGTATAGGACATAATGCATAAAATCTGCCTAGAATCTTGCGTAGAATCTAAAAATTTATTAATATATAGGGTATCCAATTTAAAATAAGCAAGATGGTATCTACTTCCGGTATAACAGGAAGTGCCACCATCTTGAAAATATTTTAGTCGAGTTTTCAAAAGTTTCCTATGTGTAGTTTTCCATATACAGATCGCGTTCTTTCCCGGTGGGACACCCTGTATATATATATATATATATATATATATATATATATATATGTGTATATATATATATATATATATATATATATATATATATATATATATATATATATATATATATATATATATATATATATATATATATATATATATATATATATATATATATATATATATTTATATATATATATATATGTATTTTAGCGTTGTTTGCACGATAAAGGCGCAATTTTGAAGCAATAGGGTTGAAAGTTTGTAAATAGGTAGGATCGTATGATATCTTCGATGGGAATGCTTTTGATTCGAGTTGGTTGGGGGTTTGCCCCAACAATTTCTGGGGGAAATAAATCTTGTTTACATGATGAAGGCGCAATTTTGTAGCCCTAGGGCTGAAAGTTTGTATCTAGGTAGTTTTGTATGGGAATTGGTTTTGATTCGAATTGGTTGTGGGGTTGACCCCCCGGGGGAAGAAATAAATTTTGTTTACACGATAAAGGTCACAATTTTAATAAGTGAAGTAATAAGGTAAAAAGTTTGTGAGTAGGTATTTTCTAAAGATATCTTGGATGGGATTGGTTTTGGATCGAATTGGTTAGGGGGTTGACCCCCTGGGGAAAGAAACAAATATTGTTTACATGATAAAGGGCGTACTTTTGGAGCAATAGGATTGAAAGTTTGTGAGCAGTTAGTTTCGTGTGATATATTGAACAGAATTTGTTTTGGTGCGAATTGGTTATGGGGTTTATTCCCCAAGGGAGGAAATAAATCTTTTTTGGGACCATAGGGTTCAAACTTTGTAGGTAGGTAGTTTCGTATGAGATCTTGGATGGTATTTATTTCGATATGAATTGGTTGGGGGGTTGACCCCTCGGAGGAGGAAATAATTCTTGTTCAAACGATAAAGAGCGCAATTTTGTAGAAATAGGGTTGAAAGTTTGTAAGTACGTAGTTTCGTATGATATTTTGGATATGATTGGTTTTGGTACGAATTGGTTGGGAAGGAAATAAATATTGTTCACACATTAGAGGGTGCAATTTTTTTTTGGATTTGGAACAAAAATGATAATTGAACGAATAATTTTTTAAACTGCATACCTTATGAAACCCTGCTTTTCTAATGCAGCTCGCTGTGATAGAGTTTTTTTAAATTTAATTCTTCTCAAAAGTTCAAAGAGATTCAATTTAATTTTTTCTGCAATTTAAAGCATAATAAACCGATAGAATTTTCTGTTATGGTCTATCATTTTTTAATAACAAAAACGATATTTTTCAATTTCCAATTACCATAGTTACAAACCAGACTTTCTCAGTCTGTTCCTGACCGATCTAATTAAATTAATAGAAATCAACTTCAAGGTAGAGATCCTAGGAGGAACTGAGTCACACATGACTACTTGAAAATAGGAATTCCCCACCAATGACGTCTTCTGGAGCGTCAATACTTTCACAAGACAAAAACACCGGATATCTTCAAATTCGCTTCTTACATTGTTAAGTCAGTTCAAAGATTCAATCTCATGAAATTTAGATATTTATCAACCGGTAGAACCAGCCAATTAAATGTATATTTCGGTCCTGATTCAGCTTAAAAACAGAACATTTTCATTTAGTACATAATAAGTAAGCGCAGTTAAAACAACTCTAGTAGGTACCGATTGTCTACTGCTATTATTCCAAGGCAGACGAGATGTTATTAACGGTGTGATAGCATGGGTCATCGATTATCTTGCTGACATTGGTAGAATAGACTAAATTCCGAAAATTAATATCGTAAATCTGCATTTCGCGATGTGTCAATGAATATATATAATATGGCTAGAATACGTATTGATTTATTAGTTTTAGTTTTAGGTGTCCTTAATTCAAGGATATATGTTTACGCAGGTAAGTTTTTAGAATTAAATACTTATTCAATTCGTTTACATTCTTCAAATAATTTTATTATGCATATGTTTGATGATAGCGTGAAAACAGTTTTTATTATATCTAATAAATTTAATCCCGAAACATTGATTCAGATTAATATTATAAGAGAAACACATGTTTGATTTAAATGTTTACTATAGTTGTTTCTTTGACGTGACGTTTTACCACACGGAGACTTCTTCAGATATAACTGAATAATAAAATCTTGGTATCTAAGTTCACATACATTTCAGCACCTAAAAAAATATTAGAAAAAGATATTATAGAACTAAGAAACAGGGCCCTAGCCAGAGGGGCGCCAGAGGGGGCTGATCCCCCTCTGGAATTATAAGCCCCCTCTAGAAAAGATACCAGAATTATTACAAACTAAAAATTTTTATATCTGCTTTGAAACATAAAACTAGCCTAGTTACAAACAAATCTACCTAATTGTAAAACTTAATTAAAATTATTTATTTGCGGCATATTTTAACCCGCAAAACATGTTGACGTTTTTTATCATAAAATGAAATAACGAACTGTTACCATCAGGGTTGCCAGATTTTTCAGAGCCGTGTCACACTTTAGACGCTGATTTGTCGCCCAAAAGCGCAACCGTGGTTGCGACATGTTAACGGGGAAACATTGGTAACAAGTATTTTTCATATAAAATTCACTTATTCTAGGAGTTATTTCATACGTGTTTTGCTGCTTTGTTGCCCAAAATCGATGATTTTTTCGCAACTGCACGAAAAAATAGTGCATCCAACATGTTGCCTACTCGTCCGAAAAACAATAATAGGTATTTTCAGGACTTTTTATTCAAATTACTATTACAATAAAAACCACGATTCTGTTACAAATATCTTTATTTTTATATAAACTGTTCACAAGACATCATTACATCATTACATCATCTGCATCTTTGTCTGTGCTTGTGGATTGGTTCTGCTACTGATACATATCAGAATTAAATTTTGCATACATAGCTTTGCTAGGCTCAAATTATTTAAAGCAAATCCCATTTATTTCCAAGTGAGATCTAATAGACACCACTGAATTTAACATTTTGTTTCGAATTTTACATTTAACAATATTAATCAATGAAAATATCCTCTCCACCAATGAATTGGATGGCGATAACCTTAGAACAGTAAATGCAAATAGAGCTAAATCTTCAAACATGAATTTGTAGGCTGAATTTTTTAAATCAATAACCTTCCTCCAAAAAGTGGCTCTATGATATAAACGTCTATAGATATATTTATTCGTTTATATTTAATGATGAAAGTACATTTTTATTTTTTTCAATAATTATTTTATTTATTTAGAGTTTTCAATGAAAGAGTTTTTATTTATTATTTTTATTAGAATAAATTTTTTTATTTTTCCAAAATGTTTTTCAATTAATACTCGTTTTCCGTAAACACTTCTAGGTAAAAAGACAGAAAAACCTGTATATTCCTATATTTTTTTCACATATATTTATTTTAGGACCCTGCTAGGAAATCTTTCTTGAAAACTTGTACAAATTACATCAGATATTGAATATATTCAGTACGGAGAATGATTTAAATCTATTTGTTTATTTAAACAGTTATCAGAATTCTTATTTGTTTATTTAATTTATCAGAGTTGTTATACACGTTCATTTCTAGAGCTTCCTAGAAGTTCAATTTCAATATTCTTATCTCTCTATCTGAAATATGCAATGAATGATTCTCATTTGATAAATGATTCGAATAAATTAGAATTATTTTGAAATAGTATATTATTCAACGAGCACAAAATGATTGCTATTTTTCACGAGGGTGAAGTTTGCGACACGAGCTGCAAGCGAGTGTCGCAATTCACCCGAGTGAAAAATTGTAATTTTGTGCGAGTAGAATACTATACTTTGTCCACGTCTTCCTCGAAAAAATTAGTAATAATCTGCATTTTCAACAATAAAAATAGTTATCAAAAGCGTTGACATAACATTTTCTGTGTTCACTGAAAACTGCATACTCACGTAAACGTCAACTATTTCACTTGACATCGATTCCATTCCTATAATGAATGATTTATAGTACAGTCGTGGACAAACATATTTTGTCCACGACTGTACTATAAATCATTCATTATACATGTGCTTCCTGAACTATAATTATACCTATTATTCACTAGTGTGTATAATGGTTTATTATACACTGCATGATGTCACACTCAAAACGTATGTCCAAACTTGAGACTATCATTCACATTGTTAGGATAGTATTGTTATTAGATTTTTAGGTTTTATGTAACTAAGATAACTTTTAGGCAAATGAGTAAACTAATATTTAATATAATGCCCAACTTATTGAATATTTACTCTAATAAATTATCTATTTCATTTTTATCAGAGTGAAAGAAAGGAATGGATACGATGTCAAGTGAAATAGTTGACGTTTACGTGAGTATGCAGTTTTCAGTGAACACAGAAAATGTTATGTCAACGCTTTTGATAACTATATTTATTGTTGAAAATGCAGATTATTACTAATTTTTTCGAGGAAGTCGGGGACAAAGTATAGTATTCTACTCGCACAATTTTTCACTCGGGTGAATAGCAATCATTTTGTGCTCGTTGAATAATATACTATTTTCCGATATTTCTTTCTTACAATCATTACATGACAATCTATGACACCCGATTTTGGGAACATATATCCGTTTTTTATTTATTCTTCCTAATATATTGGGCTCAAGAGTTTTTCGTATAGTAAGTGATAATATAATGTTATAGTTATATATAAATTAATTAAAATAATTTCAATTGATATCAGCTGTCACTGCATCAATGGCGTAGTAAGAAATATTTTCAGGGGGTGGTAAATTAGATAAAAATTAGAAAATTATATTATGAATATTCAATTTTGTTGAATTTTCCTCTTACAAAAGAAGTTTCGTGTTTTGTCCCCGAAACTCCCCCCGTTACCACGCCACTGCAATGCATTATGCGAACAGTATCATATTACATATATCAGTGACTTAACTTTATAAGGACTAGAGTTTTATAACAGGTATGATAAATGAAGAGCTCTATTAACTTGTAAATATTGAAATTATCATAATTATTCTTTAATTTAATGCATAATAGTCCTCTATTTTAAGTGCTTCTACGAAGCTTAGATTTATTAAAAACAATGAATCTTCATGAGGCATCTCCATTTCGAATAAATAATAATTATAGACATGATTTATATACTATTATTTCCATATTATGTACAGGGTGGACATGTGAACTATCAGAGAATAAATAAATATCGTATAAACAAAAAGCTTAGAGTTGAAAGGCCGAGTTTGAAGAATGTTATTTCATATTGTTTAAAATATATCCTTGGTTAATTTCATTGATGTATCTTCTTTTAACTATTTCGATTATTTCAGCATAAATTAGCTTTTTTTTTAATATATCACCAAAAGAGATTTAATCTCCAGGTTTGAATTTCTCAGAACTTTAACACAATATAACGATAGTTTCAACTCATTACAAAGCAAAACAATTTTTTCAAAAATTTTGCAAAATAAATTTCCTGTATTTAAATCCCAATGTCGGTAGGAACTGCAATATTATACTTATAATAAGTTTTCTTAAACCTAGACCGCGTTCTCTAATTTTTTACCTTCAAGTGTTTATTTGGCATTTAGCGATGAGTTGCAAATTATGCTGTTAACTTTTCAGTCCTCCTTTATACATACAGGTAGATAATTTCTTCGAATATTTGAATTTCCCAGTATTTGAATCCTGGAAATATACTTTATCGTATTGTTGAATAAATTTCCAACACTGAATTATTTCTTAGAGAAATTACACGTTAAATCAGTGTTCTCAGCCATGTTTATATTAAGCCCTGCTTAATACCTCGAGGCGAAGCTGAAGGGGTAATAGTCTCACGACAAAAAGTTGGGATCGATAAAACACATATGATTTCATTAGGGAATTTGAATTCCCACTTTTTCCCAACGAAGAATAGAAAAATATAGCGTTTTTACCCCGAGGTGAAGCTAAATTCTCACTACAAAAAGTTGGGATCTGGTCCGATTTCAAAAATTCCAACGGATATCGATAAAATACATATGATTTCATCAGAGAAAATTTGTTCCCAATTTTTTCCCAACGAAGAATAAAAAATTATAGCGTTTTTTAGATAGGCATTACGACATGCGCATGCGCCAAGGTCGATATGTATGAAGTCCTACAAAACATGTGTCGAAGTGCTCTGTGTGCCACGGTAACCAAGCGACGTTGATAGCTTAAGCTTGATTCTGCGTCTGTGTCTGCTTCCCATCCATAGAGATATCTTATCAATTTGATTCATAATTTGCAGCAAAATGAGCCGGGATAGGATATTCAAATTCGACAGTCAAACCATGAATTTTTTTGCTAAATTTTCACGGATTTTAGTCGTAATATCGACTTATTAATACATTTATTGCAATTTTCCTTCATTTCATTCGTAAAATCGACTTTCATTGTTATTTAATTTATATAATAGGTACATTCAAAAAATATTGACGACATGCACATGCGCCGAGGGGTTTTATCATTCCTAGCGCTACGCATTAGGGTGTCCTTAATTTTTGAAATTATTATACCTCATTCTCGAACAATTAAATAATCGGTTTTTGGAAGAAATCTTTAGAAAAGTTGTTGAATAAACAGAATAAGTGAATTTTGAAAACATATAACGAAGAACGAAAATGAAAAATTAAAATAATGTTTCTTTAAATAACCTTGTATATAAATCTACATCCGTTCGATATTTAAGTAATTTTTTACGAATGTATCAACAGATGTAGATGGAATTAAACTAGATTAATTATTGTACATGTTAAATACATATTACCTCTCCGAAAAAACACAAAAATCACTAAACAAAAAGTGGTAATCTAAGTAATCAACAGATTAGAATCTGTTTTTTACCGGCTTTTAGGAGACTGTATAGGTTGTTCGCTGTCTTCATAATCAAACATGCTGTTTTTTTTGGCTACCCTTCTATTTTTGAAGTCTTTAGGTAGATCATAACTGATTTTCTCAATAATTTTCAAAACCGAATCACAATCACTAAGTGTGTCTGATTGTTCTGTTTGATTTTTTAAGCTTTCGTTGCATTGAACAACTTCGTCAAATTGCAGTAATAAAGCCTTCACTATCCCGGATCTGATCTCCCACCTGAGCCCTGTAACACAAGCCGTACAAGTCCTACAATTGTTAGAATATATTTTACACTTGTAACTTTTGCATAACACAACCCATCTTGTAATTACCCGTACGGCACCAGTAATTACGAAAGAATCTCGTATTTTATTTTTGTCGTGATTGTATTTAAATTTTTTTGAAGGTCCTGGCTCATCATTCATGATATCTGTAAAAAAAAAAAGTATATATATATATAATATATATATATATATATACTTATATAAACATATATATATATATATATATATATATATATATATATATATATATATATATATATATATATATATATATATATATATATACTTAAAAGTTACACGCGAGCTGTGTGCCCGACAACGCCTCTCGGGCGGTCAACATTATATTTTTTCAGTTTTTTGTTTGAAAAATCGTTTTTGATAAAAGTATTTTCGTTAGAAAGTATTTAAAAAACAAAATGTACATTTGTTGATAATAGAAATACATAAAAACTTACCTTTTGCAATAAAAAATTGATAGAATAGGTACCGATTAAGACTTCTTGAAACCAAACCCAACACGTAATGGACTGACCTTTGACAAAACACCCTCTCTACGCTGTGAATCAATTCAAACTGCCTGCACTGATTTCTCAGACGTTATATTAGTACTACACCAGAACGCCTCTCAGGCGGTCTCGGCGAAATCGGCCGAACGCCCCTAAGGCGGTGGCGGCAGCGAATGTGTTAAATAAATTCTTTGGCATAGACATCTATTTTTTATAATTCCTGCATAGATGCCAATGCCAAGGCAGAAGCCTTAAATGAAAAATGATGTTTACATGAAATCAAACAAAAAATAAATTCTTTTAAGATTTTTACAAGGAACAACGAATTATTTGGTATAATACTACGTAATAAAGTACCTAGTACCACAAACAAAACCTATGAAAAATAAAATGTACAAAATATGTGTGGGACAGCAAATAAAAAGTTATATATTTTTGAAGATTAACGGGATTCTGCGATCTTTAACGTTAACAAAATGATCTATAATATCCTCATAAAATTTTCTGTCTTTCGCCAAAAGTTTTATCAATTCATTTTCAATAGACAACAAACTAATATTTTTCAAACGATCCTGGCTCATTGAATTTCGTAAATAAGTTTTAGTTCTCT
The DNA here is from genome assembly GCA_030704885.1 of Cynegetis impunctata. Taxonomy (NCBI): domain Eukaryota; kingdom Metazoa; phylum Arthropoda; class Insecta; order Coleoptera; family Coccinellidae; genus Cynegetis; species Cynegetis impunctata. Next base: position 165,573 of record JARQZK010000769.1, read on the forward strand.
TAAGAGTGGAAAACGAGCGCTCTACGGAAGCCGATGTCACCGGGATAGAAACAATTAGACATAAGAGTTTATAAACTTGGGGTGAATCTTGATTGAAATAATTATCAAAAAGGTATTTAATAGTCATCACATGATTTTCATTTTGCCCCAAAATTTCATTGTCACTATAAACAACACACAGTTCACTTTTTAGGGCCACCTAACAGAGACATTTTCACTAGTAAAAAGTAAACACTGCCAACAAAATAATTTATTTTTTACCTGTGATCCGGTTAGGCAAGGATGTCTCTCATAATTCCTTGTATCAAAACCGCGGTTTTGTTGTCTGTTACGCTGCACCAAATTGTTTAATTCAGGGGTAGGTCGCAATGTTTTTATCAAAACTTTATCCTCTTAACTTAGTGCACTAAAGTTATGGGATAACAAATAGTCCACTAAGTCACCATTGAAATTTTTGAAATTAACTTCAGTAACCGAACTCATTTTAAAACAATACGCGAGCAATATAAGTAAACACTCTGCTGTTTTCGGCGGCCATTAGACACTACGAATTCACTCGATGTCACGCGAAATTCTATACTTGTGATTGGTCGACATTGTATGAGACTGGACTTTATCGGTGTTGCCATTTACATGTGTTTTGCTTTTCTATTGCAATGAAGTATTCATTCGGAGTATTTCCACCGTTGTATGCTTTTCTGTGGCAGGCATAATGAACGTTGAGAATATACCATTCCATGCCTCCGCAGCGTTGCCACAAATCTTGAAATGAATGAAATCCAGTAAATGTAAATACCTTCTATCGTAATTAATAAATTATACTATATAATGTGGGTTGAACGGAAGGTAGGTGCATAAAATAATATGATTTTGATTAATATGAATATGCTGAATGCTGACTATTCAATATAATATATTAGTGATACACGGAATAGAGGAGACTTAGCCTCCTTAGCCTCCTTTGACTAGCCGCCCCTGATATGTATCTGCCGGCCCCAGCGCGAGGCCCCTAGGTCCGCGAGGCCGTAGGCGGTCGCCCACGTCGCCCACGCCTTACGCCGCCACTGTATCAACAGATGTAGATGAAATTAAACTAGCTTTTAAATACATATTACCTTCTGTAAGTCGTGGAGCCCATGTTAAGTAACACTTATTTATGCAGAATTCTTGATTCACACACATCAAATAGCGAAATTGACGTTTCAGCTTTAGCAAGAAATTTTTTGTTTCCGAAAAAACACTAAAATCACTAATCTGCACCGTGGGGTTCCTAGTAGTTTCCAATCCTAACACATCATTGTATGGGTCTTAGAGAGATCCTTCTAATAATGTGCCTAATTTGATTGTTCGACCCTTCTCTGGGACAGAAAAGACCTACAAAGGATCAATTTTTCTGTGGCATATTTTTCATGAAGGTTTTGGTATTGTTGAATCATTGACCTTTAGATGGACAAAAACTCGTGCGTTTGGCCAGCAGATTACTTTGGTCGTCGCTAAGGTTGAAAATCTACCTCGATGGGAACTATTCGGGAAAATGCTGTGTATTTCATCAGGAGACAACTCAAAGATTTGGAACTTGATTAAATAGGCTCCACCTATGTTGTCCTACAATTTTGTGTTATGCCCACTTAAAGGAGCGCAATCTTGGTCAAATGGACAGCTGAAAGTTGGTCATTTTGGTCGAATTATCATCAATAAAGTCAAAAGAAGAGGTTACAACCCCCCGTTTTTTGTCATTTATAGCTTGATTTCTACAGATCGCTCAGAAATAAGAGAGCTACGAATAGAAATCCAATTTTTACCGAGAAACCTTTATTAACACGATTCTATTAGCTTGATATGTATCTATGTAACGGAATCTTTAAACGTGATATTCACATGTTTAAAAACATTGTATTGATTTGAAAATTTGCATTTATCGGGGACCGATGACATTGCAATAATTTAAATAGTTTGTCTCATTATCCTCATCAAGACTTTCAGCATTAGCGATTTTTCAAATCCGATATACAGTAGTGCCTTTGTGCCAAGTACGCGTTCAAAAAAAATTTAAAATATAATAAAAATTTAAATATAATAACAATTGACTCCAAGCACCCCACGTGTTTCTACAATAAAAATTTTTTTTGTTAGTTACAATATTCTCAATTTAAATTCATTAAAAATTATTTTCTACTTTTTAGTTAGCTTTAGTGCTTTTCTATTAAAGCTTGTTTCTTAGGTTTGTAAACTATTACTTTACACTTAAAACATCTTCATATTGAAATTTTCTTTTTAGCAGAAATATACTGATATAGTTGAGTTCCCGCATCAACTTTTGTCTTATTCATCTATATATTTAGTTGATTTGTTCTGATTGGTGCTGGTAAAGTTTACGAAAAATTGTAGACTTCTCGTCTCATTTGCTGACCAGTTATTTATAATGATCGTTGCATATGTCTTGTATTGTATTTAATCTTGAAGAAAATTAATAAAAATTATTTTAGCCACTAGTGTTCATTTTGAAGGTTTGCTTACAGATCCACCTTGTAAGACACCAAACAACGAAGTAGGAGATTGCATTTTAATAAGAGAATGTACGGCTCTATATGAAATAATACAAAAACGACCGTTATCAAATGCTGATGCGAATTTTCTGAGGGAATCCCACTGCGGATTCGTAGGTGTTGTCCCTAAAGTTTGTTGTCCTCCGACTTCACCTGAGTTACCATCGGTACAGTCGACACCACAGACACAACCCCCATATACTAGTCAACCTGTTATTCCAGTAACACCTTCAAATGGTAAGTAACTTATGAAGCTTAATTTTCAACTCTATACATTACATAAAGTGAACAAGGAAAATTGTTCTATAATTTAAAAAATTATCAAACAACTTTCCAAGGGAGCTGGTTATACGTATTCAGCAACGCAAAATCTGCATTCACAATCGAACGGTGAATTATAGAAATTGTCAAGTCACCCCGACTCAAAATCTGCATACAGCTGTTTCGATCTTATTAGATCTCATCAGTGCAGCTTATTTGACTCATAGTGAATTAACAAATTTCTAATTGTTCCCCAATACAAATCGTGGTCAGTAACACTGGCTGGATAACAATCCAGAGCGCCATCCCACCAAAGATATTGGGAAACAACAATTCACCGCTTAGAATGAAAATGCAGAAATTCGTCGCTTAAACACCTACCTCCTGATATGAAGATATCTACTCTACAACAGTGGCGTATATGATTCCAAGGCACACTAACATAGTGATTTAAAACCTTTGGATATACTCACGAGAGCGCGCTCCGAATATTCTAGTCGCTTAATACACAAAATACAACAATCAAATCATGAAAAACATACTATTCGACCATGGTCAATTTCATACATTACATAAAGTGAACAAGGAAAATTCTTTAATAATTTAAAAAATTATCAAACAACTTTCCAAGGGAGCTGGTTATACGTATTCAGCAACGCAAAATCTGCATTCACAATCGAACGGTGAATTATAGAGATTGTCAAGTCACCCCGACTCAAAATCTGCATACAGCTGTTTCGATCTTATTAGATCTCATCAGTGCAGCTTAATAGCTTAATTGACCATGGTCGACTAGTATGTTTTTCATGATTTGATTGTTGTATTTTGCGTATTAAGCGACTAGAATATTCGGAGCGCGCTCTCGTGAGTATATCCAAAGGTTTTAAATCACTATGTTAGTGTGCCTTGGAATCATATACGCCACTGTTGTAGAGTAGATATCTTCATATCAGGAGGTACGTGTTTAAGCGACGAATTTCTGCATTTTCATTCTAAGCTGTGAATTGTTGTTTCCCAATATCTTTGGTGGGATGGCGCTCTGGATTGTTATCCAGCCAGTGTTACTGACCACGATTTGTATTGGGGAACAATTAGAAATTTGTTAATTCACTATGAGTCAAATAAGCTGCACTGATGAGATCTAATAAGATCGAAACAGCTGTATGCAGATTTTGAGCCGGGGTGACTTGACAATTTCTATAATTCACTGTTCGATTGTGAATGCAGACTTTGCGTTGCTGAATACGTATAACCAGCTCCCTTGGAAAGTTGTTTGATAATTTTTTAAATTATTAAAGAATTTTCCTTGTTCACTTTATGTAATGTATGAAATTGACCATGGTCGACTAGTATGTTTTTCATGATTTGATTGTTTTCAACTTTAATCTTGAATTTATAACCTAGTCATTTTGAAGTTTGGACAGGAAATAATTGATGACGAATTTTTTTGTTTCTTCACCGCAAGAATGGCAAAAAACCGAAAACTTTCGGAAGTTGTTTTAGTTTTTAGAGAAAAATGTTGGCGTAGAAAATTTTATTAGCATTATTTTTGGAACCAATTTTCATGTTCCAATTCACATAGCTTTCTCAAGAAATTTCTCAATTTCAAACTCGTTAATAATGTCCTCATATGCAAGTGTTTTTGTTGTATTTGCCTCAATACAAAGGAATGAAAGCGAGCATAATCGTATTTCAGAAATACTAGTTCGCAGATAGTTCTTGAGCTATTCTAAGGCATGAAAAACTACGTTATGTTTAGGAGGTATGCACAAATTCAATCTTACAGCAATATCCCAATTTAGGTATATATCTTATAAGGACTTAAACCTCAAAAATTTCGAAATTCCTTTCAACGATTTATCAGATTTTTTATTTAATTATTATTATAATTATTTATCAGATTTATTTTTAGATAACATGTATTTTTAAATTATTACGAAAAATAGTATTTGCGTCTGAAATACTTTATTTTATAGAAAATTGCCGCAACTGAAAATTAACCGTTTTAAGCTTCACCCTAATTTGCTTATTTACAAATAAGTCCTGTCTGCAGACTTTATAAATGTAACATACTCGTCTGGAACTTGATTTTTAAAGCAGAACTACAAGTGGAAGATATTTGAAGATTCAGTAAGGATGTAACTAACTCATAAATAATTACTGTACAATAAATCCATACATTTTATTGTTCCATTTTAATATCTTATATCTTTAATATTTATATTCTGGTTAACTATTGCGGCATAGATTAGATTTCTGATGAACAATACCAGAAATAGTTCAATGTTTCAGAGAGTGTTGATAATATGTTTTGGTGGTAGATGATGCAGAATTATCATCTAATCTCTTACCAGAAACTTCCGCCTGTGGTCTGGACACAAACAACAGGATTTATGGAGGGGAGAAAGCAGAACTTGATGAATTTCCTTGGATGGCTTTGATAGAGTATGAAAAGCGTAGGTTGAATTCCAAAAATTTTTACTTTCATTAGTAGAAGTAGAGATATACCTATTATAAACATATATATATATATATATATATATATATATATATATATATATATATATTATATATATATATTTATATTTATATATATATATATATATATATATATAATATATATATATATATATATATATATATATATATATATTATATTATTATATATATATATATAAATATATTTATATTTATATATATATATATATATATATATATATATATATATATATATATATATATATATATATATATATATATATATATATATATATATATATATATATTATATATATATATATATATATATATAATATATATAAAATATATATATATATATATATATATATATATATATATATATATATATATATATATATATATATATAATATATATATATATATATATATATATATATATATATATACAGGGTGTCCCACCGGGAAAGAACGCGATCTGTATATGGAAAACTACAGATAGGAAAGTTTTGAAAATTTGACAGTATACTAATGTTGATAGGGGCAGCTCGACTAAAATATTCTCAAGATGGTGGCACTTCCGGTTATACCGGAAGTAGATACCAACTTGCTTATTTTAAATTGGATACCCTATATGTTAATACATTTTTAGATTTTACGCAAGATTCTAGGCAGATTTTATGTATTATGTCCTATACCTAAGTCTAAGCGTTTTTGACATATTTAGGTTTTTATGTCAAAAATGACGATTGCAAGCCCTAATATAATTATCAATTGTTTCTATAAGGATTCCCGTATTACTTACTTTGGGGTGGATTCCTTATTGAAAAAGACTTGTTCTAATAGATTTAGTATAGTATTTGGAAAACTAATCATACAGGGTGTTCGAAAAAAAGATCTAAAATGAGATTGAGAAAACTAACAAAAATCAATTTTTTCAAATGGAAACCCCCCATTTTTCTTATTTTGTAATATTTAGCATCAAAAATTAAGGTAACTTTGTAGAAGGTTATCTATACCTAAAATCTGAAGTGTTCGAAATATTGCCAATTTAATATTTTTATATGGCGATTCTGCATTTAATCAACAATAAACAATTAGATCTAGGATAGCCACGATCGTATTTGACATTTCAAATCATCGTAATGGCATCCCCGTTAAATTATATAAACGAAAATTATTTAAACTTATTTATTATTTATGGACAATGTGATAAATTATTTCAAGAACATGTGATACATGTGCGACCCGATATCCTCATAAACAAAAACCATCACCAAATACTGTTAAACGAATTATAGAAAACTTCAAGAATTTTGGATCCGTAAAGGCATAAACGAACAAAAAGAAACCAGTTGTTAACAATGAAAATATTAAAATAGCAATTTTGGGATATTTTGAAGCATATCCAACAAAATCTTCAAGGCAGATAGCATTAGAATCAGGCTCATCTAAATCGTCAGTTCTAAGAATTTTACGGAAACACAAATATCATCCCTATGGTATCCATAGTGCAGCATTTAAAGGAAAATGATTTAGATAAGCCTTAAAAGTTTAAATAATTTTCGTTTGTATAATTTAACCGGGGTGCCCATTACAATGATTTGAAATGTCAAATACGATCGTGGCTATACTAGATCTAATTGTTTAACGATTAAATGCAAAATCGCCATATAAAAATATTAAATTGGCAATATTTCGAAAACTTCAAATTTTAGGTATAGATAACCTTCTACAAAGTTACCTTAATTTTTGATGCTAAATATTACAAAATAAGAAAAATGGGGGGTTTCCATTTGAAAAAATTGATTTTTGTTAATTTTCTCAATCTCATTTTAGATCTTTATTTTCGAACACCCTGTATGATTAGTTATCCAAATACTATACAAAATCTATTAAAGCAAGTATTTTTCAATAAGAAATCCACCCCAAAGTAAGTAATACGGGAATCCTTACAGGAACAATTGATAATTATATTAAGGCTTGCAATCGTCATTTTTAACATAAAAACCTAAATATGTCAAAAACGCTTAGACTTAGGTATAGGACATAATACATAAAATCTGCCTAGAATTTTGCGTAGAATTTAAAAATGTATTCATATATAGGGTATCCAATTTAAAATAAGCAAGTTGGTATCTACTTCCGGTATAACCGGAAGCGCCACCATCTTGAAAATATTTTAGTCGAGTTGCCCCTATCAACATTAGTATACTGTCAAATTTTCAAAAGTTTTCTATGTGTAGTTTTCCATATACAGATCGCGTTCTTTCCCGGTGGGACACCCTGTATATATATATATATATATATATATATATATATATATATATATATATATATATATATATATATATATATATATATATATATATATATATATATATATATATATATATATATATATGAAAGATAGTAAATACGTTGGGAAATTCATTTGAAAAATTGAAGAATGATCATATCAACCTTTCAACTCACGAAATGGAAATCCCCTTCATCCTTCAAAAAAAATAAATTTTATTTTTCATTATGCATGTACTTCGTCTATTTTTCGCAATTACAGGATACTCGAGTTCAAAAACCTTTTTTATAGAACAGGCGTTCCACACTGCAGTTAGTATGCATCCTTCTTGAGAAGATTCTCAATGCGACTTCTGCATTTTTAAATATGTTTTCAATTTTTTTTTCCTTCAAAAGATTATATATTTCCAAAATACTATTATTTCCTACATTTTCACTATGAACAATTTTCAAGTATTCTGTTAACTGCGGTTATTGTATTTCCAACTCCTTATCCTTAAGGTGTTTCTCATAATTGTGTTTTTATATATTTAAATTTTATTTAAGGTATTGCAGTCATTATCGTTTGATTCTTTCGAATTAAATATGTTTTTGTGTAATAAAGATCGGTTATCTTTTAGTGATCTGGAAGGAACTACCGATCGCCTTGTGATAAAATCGGTTCAAAAACTTTAAGGGCCTGTTATTGCCAAGGAAAAACAAATAAATATATATATATATATATATATATATATATATATATATATATATATATATATATATATATATTTATTCATATATATATATATATGTATATTAAGAAATGGAATAATAGCGAATATTGATTATGTTCAATATATATTCATTTGCCGTAGGTATCTACGTGTCATCATTTATTACACCATGTATAAATTCCGTCTACTTATTGATAGTTTGTGCGCTGAGTTTGCACATTCTTGTTTATCAATCGCTTCTTCACCTATTTAGAAGATATTATTTCAGAATGGTCTTAAATAATAACTTTGCATTATTTTGGCTTGTATAATCTTGACTAATATTTGGAAAGTAGATGTAGCCTTAAAACGCGAAGTACAACTTTTGCTGAATTAGTGAAAATTTCATGTAATATGTGTATTCCTTCAACATAGTTTTTAAGTTCAATATATGGTTAAAAAATGATACAGAACAAGCAAATATTTAGAGAAATGAGTGTGTTTAAATATATATATATATATATATACATATATATATATATATATATATATATATATATATATATATATATATATATATATATATATATATATATATATATACATATATATATATATACATATATATATATACATATATATATATATATATATATATATATATATATATATATATCATAATAGAGAAAATATCTACTCTTTACTTTCATTTTATAATAAATACTTCTTTTTTTTCAGCCAATCATCAGCGAGGATTTTATTGTGGTGGAGTATTAATAAGCAGAAGATATGTTTTAACTGCATCTCATTGTCTCAAAGGAAAAGATCTGCCGAAAACCTGGAAATTGTGAGTCGGTTATTACACTCATAAAAGTACTACAAAAGTTTTGAAAAAGCAACGAATTTCGTCAAGAAACAAACGTTAACTGTTTAATAATGTCTGCATATCATAATTTATGGATCAGTATTCTGAATCAAAAGGCCTGGTACTGCTAAGAAAAAACAAGTATATATATATATATATATATATATATATATATATATATATATATAAATATATACCTATATATTATAATATAATTATATATATATTTATATATTAATAAAATATATATATATATATATATATATATATATATATTTTTATATATATATATATATATATATATATAAATATATATATATATATATATATATATATATATATATATATATATATATACATAATAAATTCTTTATTAACCTATAAGACAGCTTGTTATGAAATGGTCCTTTTATATTTTTTTAGAGTAAGTGTCCGCTTAGGAGAATATGACACGGAATCTGATAGAGATTGTGTCTTCAATGGTTTTAGCACAGAATGCAGCGAACCTACAAAGGATGTACTTGTAGAAGACCTAATACCTCATGAAAAATATAATCCATATGATACAAACCAATCTAATGATATTGCTTTACTTCGACTTGCTCAAGATGTAGTTTTCACAGGTGAGTTCACTACGGAACTTGATATGAAAAAGATAGGTACCTATTTGTAGAAAATAATTGAATATGGTTAAACTTAATAATTGTGAATTATATTTGAAAAATTAATAATAATAATATGCCTTTATTGATTTATACAATTCGCACAACCATAATTATTACAGGGAGATGGAGTCTACCTTAAGCTACTCCAGCTAAACCATAGGAAGATATATAAGTTTAACATTGAAAATAAATAGAAGAGTAAAAGTAACAAAAAACTAAAATTATAGTATATTAGGAAAATGCAAATATTTGCGATGTATCCCATTCTTAATATATCCTCATTTAAAATAATTAACCAGCTTGAGTGATCTCAATAGTTGGTTTCAAATGTACAAATAACAGACACTTTATAGCATATTGGATGAACAGTATCACATTAAATCTTATACCTAATCGACACATACTATATATAAAATGTGCTGTATTAGCAAGAAAACATTTTACTTTAGATCAATGATATTTTTTTCAGATTTCATCAAACCAATTTGTTTGCCACTTAATAATGAAGAAAGAAATAAAACTTATTCTGGAAGTAGACTTACAGTTGCGGGATGGGGCAAAACTGAGAACTCATCAGAGAGTAACATCAAACTGAAATTGCAGGTAAGATTCAGTAACGAAATATCTGCACTCAAAATGAAAATTTGAAATTCACTATAGCAACAAACCTGTTTCGATCTTTGGAACCCATCAGTGTTGTTTACTACTTTGGAATGATTTGCTAATACTTTCAACTTTTCTTGCTACGGAAATACTTATGTTTGTGAAAATAATGCAGTACAATTCATATAATGAAACCCAAATGGAGCTGTAATGGTTTTCGATGTTTTTGTAATCCATATATACTGTGGTGATATGAATTCCAATTATTGTTAGATGAATTTCATATAGTCGGTCAGAAGATTATCTGCTGATTTTCAGTTACAGGAAAAACAGCAATTTCTTCGTTCGAATTATGAAAGTAGATTCATGCTGACGATATTTACTGGTATAATACAGTGAAAGCTTAGAGCGATCAAAGTTTTGAAGCGTTAGAAAATTGCTCGAAATGATATAAAAAATCTCTATTTTACGGGAAAATAATATGTTTAAGCTATTTTACGGGAAAATAATATGTTTAAGAAAATGGTTGACTGAGTAATGTAAAAGAGGACTGAAATGTGAACAATTTGAGACTAACACCATAAATTGACGCTTACCTAGTAACGCTCCTTTCACACGGGGAACTTCACGTCTCTCGCTCCTATACGAGAGCGTTTATCGCTCCTACCTCTCGGCCTTTCACACGGGGAGCTTCCCGTCTCTCGCTCCTATACGAGAGCGTTTATCGCTCCTACCTCTCGGCCTTTCACACGGGGAGACTCACGTCTCTTGCTTCTTACGAGAGCGTTTATCGCTCCTAACTCTCGCCCTTTCACACGGGGAGCTTCACGTCTCTCGCTCCTATACGAGAGCGTTTAATTTTTCAAAATAGATTCGAAAAGTTGAGTTATCTCGTCATGTTATTTATGAATTTGAGGTGACTCAAAAGTATATTCATTTTATTTAATATTTCCAAGATGTTCGATAGAAAACTGAAATAAAGTTTGAAGACATAATTTATCATGCCATTTAGCAGAGTATCAGGGTGGATTGAATATCTTTTATTTGCTTTTGAAAAATTTTCAGCAGAAAAAAAAGAACTAAAGGCTGCCATTGTTCTGAAATCCAATTTACCACATCTACTACATTTCACTACTCGTCATTACGTCGTTACTAATATTCGAAATTCTTATAGGATCTTGACATCAAATCTCATTAGTTATTGAAATTGAGTCAAACAAGAGTCTTCACAAGCTGCGGTAAATCGGATTTTAGAACAATGGCAGCCTTTAGTACTTTTTACTGCTGAAACTTTTTCAAAAAAAAAATTAAACATATTCAATCCACCCTGATACTCTGCTTAATGCCATGAAAAAATTATGTCTTAAAACTTCAGTTTTCTGTAAAACATCGTGGAAATAATAAATAAAATGAATATACTTTTTCAGAGTGAGTCACCTCAACTTCATGACTTACATGACAGACACTTTTCAAAACTCTTTTGAAAAATTAAACGCTCTCGTATAGGAGCGAGAGACGTGAAGTTCCCGTGAAAAGGGCGAGAGGTAGGAGAGATAAACGCTCTCTTATATGAGCGATGGATGACGTTAAGCTTCCCGTGAAAAGGTCGAGAAGTAGGAGCGATAAACGTTCTCGTATAGGAGCGAGAGACGTGAAGCTCCCCGTGAAAAGGGCGAGAGGTAGAAGCGATAAACGCTCTCGTATAGGAGCGATGGACGACGTGAAGCTTCCGTGAAAAGGGCGAGAGGTAGGAGCGATAAACGCTCTCGTACAGGAGCGATGGAGGACGTGAAGCTTCCCGTGAGGTAGGAGTGATAAACGTTCTCGTATAGGAGCGAGAGACGTGAAGCTCCACGTGAAAAAAGCGAAAGGTATGAGCGATAAACGCTTTCGTATAAGAGTGAGAGACGTGAAGCTCCCCGTGAAAATAGCGAGAGGTAGGAGCGATCAACACTCTCGTATAGGAGCGAAGAACGTGAAGCTCTCAGTGTGAAAGGACGTTACGGTCGATTTTCGAATCGCGAGTCAGTGCAATCCTCCATCCACTCCTTCCTGACTACACTATATTTCTGACATTTTCCAAAACTCCTACATCCCCTGGACAACAAACAAAGAGAAATTGCTTTCAGAAAATTTGGCATGCTTAACTTCTGTTAGCTCCTGATCTATTACTGAGCATGAAAAACAAAATAGACGAAATTTTGTATCTGTCAATAACAATATTGACACATCTGTACCTATTTCCATCCATGAATCTTGACACTTTAATGATATAACTAAATTTTTTCAGATACCTGTGAAGTCACACGAAACATGTAATTCTATATACCGTGCTGCTAGAGTTGCACTAGGTACAAATCAACTCTGCGCAGGTGGGGAGAAAGGTAAGGACTCTTGTCGAGGAGACAGCGGAGGCCCTTTGATGACAATAGCAACCGATAAAACTGGAGAAGTTAACTGGTACGCTGCTGGAGTTGTTTCTTTCGGCCCATCCCCTTGCGGAATGGAAGGATGGCCTGGTGTTTACACCAGAGTATCTCCATTTGTTCCTTGGATTATTAGTAAACTTAAACCATGATATATTTATATGAATATATATTTTTTAGATTAATAAATTTGTTGCTTCTTACAAATTCTATGTTTTTATTTATACTAAATTTATTCCTAATTGAAATAAGTATGAGACGTTTCGATTCAACGTATAATCTTCAGATATATATATATATATATATATATATATATATATATATATATATAACAAATAAAGTTTAATTCACTGATTGAATTTAGACCAACATTAAAATAAAATCTTCTATTCTTGAGACCGATACTCAGTTCGGTTAGATAAACTTCCCCTTTATGGGATTAGAGGTAGGGGGCTGATTTAATTTCCTCATATTCATCAGGTCGTGAACAAGTGGTAGGACATAGGGGTATGAGGTCGCCAGCTTTGGATGTTAGAGCAGGTGTGCCTCAGGGCTCAATTCTGGGGCCACTTTTATTTATACTTTATGTCAATGAACTTTCGGAGCATATGTGTCCTGTACGTACCATCCAGTATGCCGACGATACTACCCTCTGTGGGACCCATTCTGACCTTGCTTATTCAGAACAGCAGGCAAAAGCTGCGATAACAAAGGTGGGAGACTTTTTTACAGCTAATGATCTGAGTCTAAACATAGATAAGACCAATACTATATGTTTGCATTGAGAGAGCTGGAGGATAGTCAGAAATCCTTACCATTCTTAGGGGTCACCCTTGACACAATATTGAACTGGAGGGACCACATATCTATTTTGTATCCAAAGCTTTCCAGTACTCTTTACTCACTACGTAGAATCTCAGAGTATGTTCCTTTTCATGTGTCTAGGGCTGCCTACATGGGACTGTTTCAGTCTAAGATCTCTTACGGACTGCTTTTCTGGGGAGAGTCCACAGATTGGATGCAGATATTTACACTACAGAAGACAGCCATACGTATTTTGGGCCAGTGTCTAGTATACGCCAAGTCTACCCTCTCTACTGTAAACTCCCATACAAAATGGGGATGATCTTCTTATTCCTCAACATCGGCTAACCCTCACGCAGAAAAGCTACATTACTCTGTCTTTGAGACTTTTTAACCGTCTATCAACGTATCTAAGAGTTTATTAATGAAAGAGTACAAAATTAAGATTAAATCACTGTTGTTGGACCTATCCCCTAACACTGTTGAGGGATTTTTAAATTTCAAATATAGTTAGTGTCTGTGTATTTTTAAATGTGACATCTTCTTTATTATGTAATTTTAAAATATTTTAAGTAAGCATATTGCTTTAGCAATTTTTATATTGTTACTGTATTTATTTTAAGGTTTCATTACTTTGTTAAATTATTTTTCAAACTGTTTGTAAGCCTTGACGATGCTAAATCATTCCAAATGATAAGTAAGAAAATGAAGAATATTGTATTGTATTGTACATGAAAATTAACAAATACAATCGGTGCCGTGGGACACCAGGTTGGAAGTTTCTTAAATATTATTTATTGAATAGTACGCACAATGAAATAAATTAGCAAAGTCTAAAATAATATACAATAACACTATCAAAAAATAAATCGCAGAAATATGTGGTCAAATTTTATTCATATTTTCATGAAAATTAATAATAAAATGTTTATTTAAATCACTTAAAAATAATTGATTATTTTCAAGGTACTGAATCCCAATATCAAGAAGGACAAAAAATAGATAATTAATGGAATTAAGTGAAACACTTGGCATGATTCCAAAAAATTAAATTATTTATTCGACTTTGTTCTACTTAATTTGATTGCTAATTTGAAAAATGTTTCAATAGGCCTTATGCGAGGAGTTAATTGACGTTAACAAAATAAATAATTATTCAAAATTGCCTCTATCTTTCTTGAATTATCTAGAATGATTTGGTAGGATAATTTGAATGAATAAGAAAATCCAGAAAAATGAAATTTTTTATTCAGGCTCATAACGAAAAATATTGATTATCGGTGTATTAGGGCCTCATATGTCTCAGGATCCAACCCATGTATTTCGAAACTCTGGTATAAACAGCAGGCCATCCTTCTTTACCGCAAGTGTCGGTACCGAAAGACACAATACCAGCTGCGTACCAAACTGGATCTCCATATTCATCTGCGCTTATAGTCATCAGGCATCCTCCGCTGTCGCCTTTACAGGAATTCTTGTTTTTTTCACCACCGGCGCAGAGTTGTTGCGGACTTACTTTTACTCCTGTCTTTTTGTAGATTTCATTACAGTCGTCATTGGATTTCACTGGAACCTGAAATGAAAATGAAACAATTCAATAAATTTGAATATCTACGAACTTTGTTAGCATTCCATGGTCATTATTATTAATTTTTAAAGTTGTGGTATGCGTGCCTTTTTATAATATGCCCGCCTTTCGTACAATATTAGCTTTATCAACAATATATATATATATATATATAATGAAGTAAACTAGGACATTTATTCGAAACTAATCAAAAAAACCTCCTAGCGGAGCTGGTTATAATATATACTTATATATAATATAATAAAAGTTCACGAAACATCCCCATCTACCTTTAGACGGTAAATGTTAGAAATATTTAGTTGTTTATCACAATCAATGGAAAATGATAGACAAACTCTTTCGCCCTTATTTGGGGCTCATCAGTATATATATATATATCTATATATATATATATATATATATATATATATATATATATATATATATATATATATATATATATATATATATATATATATATGAATTAGATGTTCAGATGGCAAGCCGTTTATTTCCAAACAGTACTATAATCTTTGTTCAACATTTTCCGAACATTTGTAATATTTATTGTTACACTACACTTCACTATGCAGCCCCTATATGTGACTTTTCGAATATGTTCCAGGGTACTGGATTGGTAGAAGGTGTTTCATTGAATGACCTCCAAAACTGCTCAATTTAACACCATTTGACTTATCATTATGAGACCATTTAAAAAGTGTTATTTATGAAAGAATTTGAGTATTTAAAAAATCTTCGCCAACGGATAGTGGTAGCACGTGGTAAAATAATATATGATATGTTTATAAGAATGACGATTAGATTACTGAGGTGAATGCTTTAATAATGTTTGAAAATTTAATTAATTGAAATAGGTGTGAAAACGTTCCCTTATTTATTTTACCGAGAACTTTGAAAGGTTTTTCCTTTAAGTTTCAATGCAGAATAAAGGAAATTTAGCATGTTTGTCAAGGGAATTGATTTATCTTCAGAGTGATGTGCCATTTGACCCCACCTGCCATTTAGTATTCTTGAAGAAATGGCCACCCTGTTTAGTGAGATGACATCTACGATCTACCAGAATAACTCCTACACTTAAAAACGAGGGGTGAATATCTGGTGATTTATGGTGTACAACATGAATGAATCATGATGATATAATACAAGTTTACGAGTATCTATGGTGACTTATCGAGGAGTTAGTGATTTATTGGGGATTTACGGTGATTTACTGAGGATTTACGGTGATTTGTTGAGGATTTACGAGGATTTACCGAGGATTTAGATCAGCTATTTATGTATTACGCATGCGCCTTGCTCCTCTCGAGACTTCTATTTGCCAAATTGATACTGTCAACACTGCCTGTAGCCACCGAGGCTGCGGGCAGTGCTGCCACTGGCTTGAAATTTATAAGGATTTATCGGTGATTTATTGATGATTTAAGAGATCTGACGGAGATTTATAAGGATTTATTTCTTGAAAATGATTTAAGGTGTACAAGATTTGGGGCAGATATTCACCTCTCGCTTAAAAATATTTCAGGTGAACTATTTTAAATGCACCACCCTGTACCTATATCATTTACCATGTGAATGTGTATTACGAAAAAAGGAAAATTACTCACCTTCACCTTAAGTTTCACGCTACTTGAAACATTACTTTTCTCGGTTTGTCCCCAACCAGCAACCGTTAAATTAAAACCCGTATATTTCTTATTTCTCTCTTTATCCAGTACTGGTAAGCAAATTGGTTTGATGTAACCTACAATAAATATGCAGTGAACAGATCGGCAATTTTTAATGCAAAAAAAATATTTTTATTTTTCACTTGTATATTATATGTTTATTTCACCTTGGATACGGTTGCTATAAACAGACTCATTATGCCCTAGGCCATTACGCCCGCATTTGCGGGCATAATAGATTTAAAACGCCCGCTTATTGTACTAGGAGAAATGAAGCAAATTTCATTGATTAAATACTTCATAATCCTTATCGTATCCGACTCTGGATTTCTCCGGCAATTAATTATTCGCAGCTTTGGCTGCATTTTCTATGATATTATTGGGTAAATTCATTTTCATTTTCATTATTTCTATAAAACTACACAAATAAAGCAGCATGACATTCACTGAATATGATGACAAAAATATTCACAAACGTCAAACAAATGATATGCCTACTATGAGAAGGAAAATGGATAGGAGCAATGAAACGATTTTAAAATCGCTTTTTCATCATAATATAATAATTTTTTCGTGAAAAATAAAATCTTGTATGCACCGCGTGCGTTACTAGATCCTTATGCCCATCGGATCTATATAACGCACTTGGTACATAAATAACTATTTCGACAGTTAAAACTTGAAAATCTGGCACTGCTCAATATAGAAAGAATCAAACGAGATTGTCATAGCAATAAAATGCCAAAATGTCATAAATGAGTAGAATGATAACTAAACCAAACGCGATTTCACTATGTTTATCATCAAATAGTTATTACATATATATATATATATATATATATATATATATATATATATATATATATATATATATATATATATATATATATACTTTTGAAATATCGAAATTTCTTTGACATTTATTGATTTGAAAAAACTTGAATATTTAAAAAAGACTACTATGTTTCATCAAATATTTTTTCGAAGAAAGATTAAAAGCATACAAATATACCAAAACACAAACCACAGCACTAATCAAACATAAAAACAATGAGAATCATAGTTTCAACTTTAATAGCACAAAAATTAGAGAAATAGATCAAAAACGCAGAGAAATTTTAGAAATGTTACATACTCAAAAAAATTTAAATAAAGTCGTAAATGATAGAACAGATAGAAAACATTTAAGTTCAATATACGCAGATTTAATTCTTCAATTTTTCTAAGAAACAACATAAATGAAAACAAAATAATTCAACAAACAAACTCTTATCATAACAACTCATCTTCTTAGACAAAATCTAAACATCTAGAATTTTCAATTTTTCTAAAAATAAAGTATAGTTTAGGTGATCTCCAAAATTACAAGTAATGTCTTTTTAAAGACAACAATCAAATATTTTAAACTTATTTTGTACATTACGTGGGTGAAGGTTCCTGTGGTTCCCTTCCCATCTAATATCAACAGACCTGACTGCTGATATTGGACTAAATAGCTCGTAATAAATGACTGAAGACGGCCACAGCCGTAATAAAAATTTTTTGAAAAAAAGATAAATAGTAACCTATTCTTTGACTTTTTAAAATCAAAATAGTTTGAACCTATTTCGAACATTACGTGGGTAAAGGTTTCTGTGGTTTCCGTTTCCCTTATTCGACTGAATAGCACGTAATAAATAACAGAGAACGGCCACAGCCGAAAAAATTTTTGATGAAACATAGTAGTCTTTTTTAAATATTCAAGTTTTTTCAAATCAATAAAAGTCAAAGAAATTTCGATATTTCAAAAGTTTTGAAAAAGTCACGAATGTCGTGGCGAAACGTTAACTTTTTAATAAAATCGAGTTTTTTGAGATTCACCAAGCCTGTTATTGATAATAATTATCAAAAAGCTAAAAATATTTCACAGGCAACAACAATTCAAATAAATAATTATATATATATATATATATATATATATATATATATATATATATATATATATATATATATATATATATATATATATATATATATATATCTATATATATATATATATATATATATATATATGAGATCTGACAACTTTGAATTCCCATTCATCTTTCAAAAAAAGAGTTCATAAAGATATGTATATATATATATATATATATATATATATATATATATATATACATTTCTTTATGAACTTTCTCCATTGAATGATGAATGGGAATACCATGTCGTCAGATCTCATTAAACTAGTTCCGTTGGAGGGTTGGTTTGATTAATCATCAATTTTTCAGCTGAATTTCCAAACATATTATTATCTTCATCATACGCGCAACGTCTGTTTCGGGCAAATAAATCTTAATTTTAAATACATATATATTTATATATATATATATATATACATATATATATATATATATATATATATATATATATATATATATATATACATATATATATATATATATATATATATATATATATATATATATATATATATATAGATATATACTTATATATATATATATATATATATATATATATATATATATATATATATATAAATATATATATATATATATATATATATATATATATATATATATATATATATATATATATACACTCAGGTGCAAAAAAAACGCAACAAGTTAATATTTGGTAATATTTGAGAACTCATAGTTTTTTTATTTATAGTTCAATTTTGAAAATTTTTTCAGATAACTATAGATGAAATTATAAGCTTTCACCTGCACATTCAGTCTTTTGTTCACTATACAGGGTTAATGAGAAGTGTTTTAATGAACCCTAATTTTAAAACATCTTGTGAAATAATTTCATGACCAAATTCTTTTAAAATACCTGTTTTTCTCAAGAACCAATCCTTTTCAAAATTTTGTTTGTTTGTTCATGTCTTTAAGTGCACTAGTTTATTTTTAAGAGAGAAAAATCCTCCAAACAACAGTTTTCTCAATTTTAAGAAATGTTAAATATTGACGAGATGGCTTTGCTCATTATGCCATAATCTCAGTTTGACAGCTCAATTTATGAATCCACCAATGAGAAAGCAACAATATATCAGTTATAATAATAAGCAATTATTGCAAAATTTGTTTATGCAAATTCATTAAATTCAAATTAGAAATCAAACTTCAAAACAAACTAATTCAACTTTATCCTGAATAACTTGAAGAAACATACTTTTGGCAACAAATTCAGATCAATATTTTGTATTACCACCTCTAGCTCTTATTACTGCCTGCATACGTCGGTTCATATCTTTCAATAAGGTGTCGAATAGTATCTTGAGGAGTATTTTGCCATTTCTCCTGAATTACTGAACGAAGCACGTTTATCGTAGCAGGAGCTACTTCGCGATCTCGGACTTGCCTACCAAGAATGTCCCACACGTGCTCTATGGGGTTAAGATCAGGCGAATATGCTGGCCAGTTTATTTTGTTAACACATACTTCCACGAGGTATTGTGTGACACAAATTGCTGTATGTGACCAAGTAGAAATTACATTTCATAACGTAAGCCGTTGATGACAAGTTCATTTCGTTTTTTAAAATGAACTAGTCCACTTAAAGGCATGAACCAAAAAAAAAATGTTGCAAAGGAATGGTTCTTAAGAAAAACTGGTATTTCGGAAGAATTTAACCACGAAATCACTCCAGAGGATGTTTTAAAATTAGGGCTTAAGAACAAACTTCTACTTAACTTCGTATATTGTCGAATAAGCAAGCATTTAGCAAAATACTGAATGAGGAAGTTAAAATAAATAATTTTATCTACAGTTTAGTGAAATTTTGAAAATCGAACTAAAAATGAAAAAACTATGAGACGTCATAATTTGCCAAATATTAACTTGTTGCGTTTTTTTTTTGCACCTGAGTATATATATATATATATATATATATATATTTATATATATATATATATATAAATATATATATATATATATATATATATATATATATATATATATATATATATATATATGGGTCATTCCACAAAAATACGACCACTCTTAGTCCGCACCACATTTAACTTAGTAAAATTAATAATATTTTATTCCAAAATTGTTGATTATCAGCTCGCAATATGTTTTATTCAGCACCCATATATTATTAAAAAAATGTATTTAAAAACAATATGATATCCCTTATTATGTCCCCAAATGTCAGTCCCTAGCCATGTCCGCACTCCGAAAGTCTGTATTTGGGGTCCCATATTTATAGAAACATCCACTTTATACTTTATTTTAGCTAACAATTATCTATTTTATTGTACATACAACAAATTACAATAATATTTTGTAGTTTCAAAAAATAATAATAAGATTTTCCAAAGTTGAAAAAGTGTCCAAGGTTTCAATCGTCAGGCCCTAGCTACGCACGGATTTTAAAATTTCGCGCCATAACATGAATGAAGAGTGAATTACATCTATTTGATTTTAAAGTACGACACGAAGATATACACAGACCATACTCGCTTTGCGGCAGCCATTTTGTGATTTATTGCAAACGCGGCAGGTGTCGCGGTAACAAGTGTTGATCCAGTCACTCCGTCATTCCCTCGGTGAGTAGTTTTATTGTTTATAATAGGTAATTGTTGTTGATTAAATAATATTTTCCTGTGATTTTTCGACCTTGTTTGGTACATCGTATTAAACATCTTTTAATAGAAATTAATCTGCATTTGTGTTGAGTTTTACTGTAAATCATCAGTCCCTGAACCATCAGGCCCTAGCTCTTGATGGTGCTAGGGACTGACGGATATAGTTAGGGACTGACGTTTATTATACTGTGACAATAACAAAACAACTAAATACATTAACTTATCCAGGAATGTTGCGCTTAAAAGTGTTACACTTTATCAAATTATATTAGGGGGTGAAAATGTCATTTAGGGGTAATGTAATATGAATAAATAGAAAATTATTTATTAAAAATGTTAAAAACTACATTTAACGATTGCCTTTTTCATTTTGGGATTGGAAACTGGGAATGTATAGACTAAAATTAAGTTGTTTGCGGTTGTTGGCCAGAATATCTAATTATTAAGTATTATTTGTCCGTTTTGCAGCAACATGCCGCCTAAAACGGAGCCGAAATTGTCGAAAGAGGAAATAGCTATTAAAAAATCCACCGCCGCAAAAGCACGTTTAGAAAAAATCAAAAGTGATCCAGTTTTGTTGGCAGAATATAAAGAGAAAGAAAGACTGAAATATTTAAAAAAGAAAGAGAAGGGGCAACGCAAGCCTGTTCAGGATATGACCCCACGTGAGCAGAGAAAAATGAGGAAAAAATGGAAGAAGTATTCAACTGATTATAGAAAGAAACAAACAATTAGAAAAGTTTGTGAAAATTATGTTGCTCAGAACACGCCTCCTACATCTGAAAATGAATTGGTTGAAGAAAATTTAGCTCCAGAATCGCAGATCAATTATAACAATAACGAAAACCTTATAGAAGTTGAAGCTAAACGAAGAAGCCTACATCACCGGAAGATAAGAAATAAAGTGTTGCAGGAAAAATGTACTATTATTGCCGATTTAAAAAAGAAGCTTAATACTCAAAGGAAGAAATATAGTAGGCTGAAACAAAAAATTAAGAAATCGAAGGAATTATTCACACCTAAAAGTAAAATAGAACAAATGGTAGAAGATCCTAATAAAAGGAAAGAATTGGTAAAAAAGGCATTATTTGGCGAAGTTTTGCAGGCTCAAATTACAGAAAATATCTCAAAAGCTAAAACTCATCAAGAAAAATGTAACTTCAAAAAGCTTTTGGCTGGTACTAATGTTGAGAAATATAAACTTTGGCGACACGGTAGTAGCTCTAGTTTGTATAACAAGTTAAGGCGCAAAAGTTCTAAAAAAAATTATAAAACTAAGAAGAACGTAGTTGTCCAAATGATTCACAGATTCTATGAAGATGATGGTAATAGTCGAGCTGCAGCAGGAAAAAAGGAGTGTATTACTCGCAATAAAAATAAAAAACAGAAACGCTATTTGCTAGACACTTTAAAAAATTTACACCAAAAGTTTCTTCAAACAAAAAACATTAGAATTGGCTATTCACTGTTTTGTCGATTGCGTCCATTTTGGGTAGTCTCCCCTAAACTAACAGACCGTGATACCTGTGCCTGCATTATACACGAAAATATAAATCTAAAATTATCTGCTTTAAAAAAATCTACGATTCTTGGATTTGACAATTATCAAACAGGTTTACAGATACTTTGCTGTAATCGATATTCAGAAAAATGTTTATTGAGACAGTGCGAATACTGCTCTACTAAAGTGTTACCGTATGCTGAATTTGATAACAGTAAAGATATTTTAGTAAATCAGTGGGTACATGGAAAAGAAATACTTACAGATTCTAAAACAAAAAAAGAACGCTTAGTATCAAAATATAAAAAAGAGAAGAAGAATATGAAGCCGCGAAATTTGATAATACAAATGGAAAATGATCTGCAAAAATTTTTTCAACATGAAGTTAATATTGTTCATCAATACAGTGCTATCAAATCTCTCAAGCAGTCATTGACAGAAAGAGACGCAGTAATACATATGGACTTCTCTGAAAATTTCAATACAAAATGTAACCAGGAAATTCAGGCTTATCATTTTGGGGGTTCCCGTTCGCAAATTTCTATGCATACCGTGGTTGTCTACACAAAAGATTCAACTTCTTCTCATTGTACTCTCTCCTCAAATTTAGCTCACAATGTTGCAGCCATTTGGGCCCATTTACAACCAGTGCTCGCATCTTTGCCTCTAACTGTAGAAAATCTGCACTTTTTGAGTGATGGGCCCGTAACTCAATATAGGAACAAAGCAATGTTTTTCATACTGGCCTGTGAAATTGAAGAGTTTCATACAAATGTAATGACATTTTCGTGGAACTACTTTGAAGCAGGTCACGGAAAAGGAGCCCCAGATGGTGTGGGTGCAACTTGCAAGCGCACTGCAGACAAATGTATTGCACAAAAAGCCGATATAACTAATTTATACACTTTTGCTGCTATTCTACGTGAAAATTGCCCCGGAATAAAAATTTCAGTTATTGAAGATTCGGATATTGAGATGGTTCAGAAACTGATCAAAGAGAATGAAAATAACCTACAAGCTTTCAAAGGTGCACTACTAGTTCATCAAGTTACGGGTCACATGTATTTTCCAAATAAACTCATTATGAAATCATTGAGCTGCTTCTGTAGCACAACTTGCAATCATTATAAATTAGGAACTCTGGAATACACAAACCAATCCAAACCTTTTGAAGTAGCTGAAGTTTATGGTACAGATTCTGAAGAACATATTCCTCTACAAAACCTACGTAAAAGCGTAACTATTGAACAAGCAGGCACAAGTAAGGATTTAAGAGACAAATTGAAAGTGACTTATGGTAGTGGTGATTACGTATTAGTAAAATTTATGGTGAAGAAAAAAGAATATCGGTACGCCGCAATTTGTTCATATTATGATGACGAAGAAGGAGAACTGACTGTTACATTTCTTAAGGTATGTAATAAAGAAGGAAACCTATTTAAATTAGATGAGGGTGATGTTGCTGATGTACTTCACGATGATGTGATTGAAAAACTGTCGATGCCCTCTTTGATTGTCAAAGGTGATAGAGTGTTTTACAACTTTAAAAAAGCTATAAATGTTTTTGAAAAATAAGATATTTTTTTTCGATATTGTAAGGTCTTCTATGTTACTAAATAATGATTCAGTGAAACTGTTGAGTACAAATTTAATACTAAGAATGGATAATATTTCGTTTGCCTATAATAAGTTAGAATGTTGATTTTGTTTAATTTGTTTCAGGCTTAGGCCTTTTGTTTCTACTTTTATACTGTTATGTAAAGAAGTATTTTAAAATATTATATTCTACCTCAATTACTTACTAATACTTATTATATATTATAAGCGATAAACTTAGTAGTAAAATTGTAGATTGTAAAAGAATTCGATTTTATGTGCCTTCAATGATAATAATAAGAAAAGAAGCATTATTAATTGTTATTTTGGTAATAAATAAGCTACGTAATTTGTGATTGTCTAAATACCCAATAACCAAAAAGTGACACACTTAGCAAATAGCTTAAGGTTATGCTATAATTAAATTCGAAGAATTTCACCATATCCATTATTATTATTGTTAAGAAGTGGTAACAAGATATATTTTTAGCCTAACATGATTCATTTCAAAATATTTTACAACTAAATATGATGTCAATGCATAGCAAACTTGTTTAATCACAATATTATTAGTGTTAATCAGTTCCTAACAATACATATCAGTCCCTAGATGCCCAATAATCAGTCCCTGATCAGAGCCGTCAGTCCCTAGACGCCTATATTTGCAAAACTCTAAATAACTACTAAAATAAAACATAAAAGGACTGGCCCTTTTAGATATAACGTAATTAATTGATTACCTATAAGAATCACTAATTAAGTATCCAAAAGCTACTTAAATAACTTAAGGACAATTCGACTTCAAAATTATGCCAATTTTTGTGGAATGACCCATATATACCTATATTGCAATTTCGGTCATACGACCATTATTGGGTCGAATTACAGAATATTATTCTAAATTGCATTCCAATATATAATACATCTCTCAGGATTTTTATTCAATACCAAAGATGCCAAATTTGAATGTTTAGAAGTTTACAAGTTAATTTACCCTATATGTAAAGGAGTGTATATGTCAGATGGGTCTATCGTTTAAAAGAAACATTTCCACAAACAGATACTTATGCACAAATTGCTGAAATGAGCGAATTAGAATTATTTAGAATCCTTGAAAACTTTAAAGCTCGAACATAATACAAACGGCATGTCTTGCTGGATGATCAGATGGACTTGATTTATTGACCTATATTTGATACATTCAAACCATAATGTACTAACCTGCCTTTGGTTAATATTCTTCGAAGACCATTATCTTTAATAACACAACCTGAATCTGCTGAAAATATGGGACGTATACAACAGACAATCATTTTTATCAAACGATATTGATGAACTATTTATTTTAT
This sequence comes from Cynegetis impunctata, assembly GCA_030704885.1. NCBI lineage: Eukaryota > Metazoa > Arthropoda > Insecta > Coleoptera > Coccinellidae > Cynegetis > Cynegetis impunctata. Next base: position 191,500 of record JARQZK010000769.1, read on the forward strand.
GGAAATTCAATTCAAATAAACAGAAATAAAAATTATTTTCTTCAATTTACACACAATGTTTATGAAATGTAGGTGCAACCAGTTTCGACTATCACATCATTGTCATGTAAATGTAGACATAACAGAACAGGTAAAAACCACAGATATATAAAAGACAATGTCTTTGGTAAAAACTATTTATAGGCTTAGACCCTCAAAAGGGGTGGAGAGGAGTTCTGGGTTTTCTCTAAGTTTGTTATTGTGATTCCTTTATTGCAAATATGTGGGATTTTAGGATCTTCTATTGTGATTTAATACCTTGTAGTTTTGATGTGTTCAAATACGGAAGAAATAAGTTCTTTAAAATGAGATTCAAAATTTCGATCGGTTTGTTCAACGTACGCCGTTGGGCGTTCACCACATTCAATTCTATTTGTCTATTTTTTGTTTGGCAATGAATAATAGTTTGTTAAGTTGAACCCACCTTAAAAGGATGTTATTTTATTAAATTTCGAAAAGTAGTTGCAAATATTATTCGATAATTGGCCATTATAACTTATACTAGCATATCTTCTTTCTGGGTTTTCCATTATGGAGAATAGTAACCGGGAAATTGGTTTCTGCTATTTACGATTAATAATTCGGTATAGAAATATTTGAAGCTATTTGTTTCATTGTACTTATTTTTCTATAAAAATCTATATCTGATAGAGGGATGGCTCGATGAATCATTGAATTATAGATTGCTAGTTTGTGATTTATATGGTTGAACTAATCCATTGGAATAGTTGCATCTGAAAATGTGTCTTTTCCATAGATATTATATGAAAGTTTATTATGTAGTTTTAATATTGTCAAATCTAGAAAATTTATGTAGTTATTATTTTCTATTTCTGCAGTAAATTTCATGTTAGAAAATTATTTGAGAAATTAAAGAATTGGTCTATTTGTCTATTTGAACCTTGAAAGCCTACTGAAATATCGTCAACATAACGATACCAGAAGAGAATAAGTTTCTGTGTTAAATTTGTTTTTCATAATTGATTTTCATAAATTAGTCATGAATATATCTGTCAATAGAGGGCTAAGTGATGAACCTATGGGGAGGCCTGAGTTTTCTTTAAAAATGATGATTCATATTGGAATAATTTTGGGATAAGCAGGTTTGTAAAAGATCGCAAAATTCTGCAACTGTAAATGGTAAAGCATTATTTTCAGTGAGAATTTCTCTGAAACTGTAAATAACCAATTAGATCTCAACTCCTCTACACTCCCTAATAATTAAGGATTATGTGATAGTCAAAACCAGTTGTATATTTTAAATACATTGTGTAGAAATTCACGAAAAGTATTTTTATTTTCGTTAATTTTTATTTAACTGAGATTGAATTCTCGCACATCACTTGGTGAAACATCATAAAGAATAAAGTATAAACTTTAAAATAAAAAACACTTGGCTTATGTTTCACAATATAAAAAATATTTAGATACTGTATTTAGCAGTAACGAAAAGTCGACATGTTTCGAGTTATGAACTCATTATCAAGACTGACTACAGGAGAGTATTACAACGTATTTTATAAGACAGACAAAAGCAAAGGTGATACCTGAAAACCAATTTGTTCGTTTACAAGGGGTAATTGACTATTATGGGCGGAACTTATTTCGAGAATTTCAAGAAGGTCAAGGCGTTTTCCTTTGTTACCTGAATGTAACAATTTGGTTTTGTTGAAATCCAAGAAGTGATTGAATTTTATACAATGCTCAGAGAAGCCAGTGGTATTTTTGTTTTGTAAAATTGACTTCTTATGTTCTTCAACACGAATATTTATATTCCTTCCTGTCTGTCCAATATAGAAAGCAGGACATTCGTCGCAAATCCATTTTGTAAACACCACTGTTTTCTCCGATGTTAGATTTTTCTTTATTATTGACCAAGAATGACTTCAAGTTTCTTTTATTTATACAAATTATTTTAACGTTATTTTTTGATAGTCTGTTACAAATTTTGCTACTCAAATTAGGCACATAATTTATTGGGAAGTATTTTTGTTCTTCATAAATAGTTTGCGTGGGGTATATTGAATGCAACAAATACTTTATTCGTTTTTTCCCAATGAGTTGTCGATAAGACTTTCATTGTAACCGTTATTAGTGGCTAATAATTTAAATGTATTAACTTCAGTTTGAAAATTTGTTTCCGATAATGGAATCGTGAACAACCTATGTATGAACGAATGAAAAGCACTGAGTTTTATTTTAATGTGTTGGTTACTGTCGCTGTGAATTAAAGTATCTGTGAATGTTAGTTTTCTATAAATGTTGAAAGTAAGAGAATTCAAATTCCTAGCAATCTGAACGTCTAAGAAATTCAAGATACCGTTTTCGTTTTCTACTTCTTTTGTAAATTGAATCGAGTTGTAGAAAGTATTTATATATTTAAGGAAATTATCTAACTGCCTATCTGTAATGGTCCAAATACAACAAATATCATCTACATAACGCCTCCACTTTAAGAAGTAGAAAACGAAAACGGTATCTTGAATTTCTTAGACGTTCAGATTTCTAGGAATTTGAATTCTCTTACATTCAACATTTATAGAAAAGCAACCATCGCAGATACTTTAATAATTCACAGCGACAGTAACCAACACATTAAAATAAAACTCAGTGCTTTTCATTCGTTCATACATAGGTTGTTCACGATTCCATTATCGGAAACAAATTTTCAAACTGAAGTTAATACAATTAAATTATTAGCCACTAATAACGGTTACAATGAAAGTCTTATCGACAAGCTCATTGGGAAAAAACGAATAAAGTATATGTTGCATTCAATATACCCCACGCAAACTATTTATGAAGAACAAAAATACTTTCCAATAAATTATGTGCCTAATTTGAGTAGCAAAATTTGTAACAGACTATCAAAAAATAACGTTAAAACAATTTGTACAAATAAAAGAAACTTGAAGTCATTCTTGGCCAATAATAAGGAAAAATCTAACATCGGAGAAAACAGTGGTGTTTACAAAATATTTTGCGACGAATGTCCTGCTTTCTATATTGGACAGACAGGAAGGAATATAAATATTCGTGTTGAAGAACATAAGAAGTCAATTTTACAAAACAAAAATACCACTGGCTTCTCTGAACATTGTATAAAATTCAATCACTTCCTGGATTTCAACAAAACCAAATTGTTACATTCAGGTAACAAGGGTGAACGCCTTGACCTTATATTGACTATATAATAGTCAATTACCCCTTGTAAACGAACAAATTGATTTTCAGGTATCACCTTTGCATTTGTCTGTCTTATAAAATACGTTGTAATACTCTCCTGTAGTCAGTCTTGATAACGAGTTCATAACTCGAAACATGTCGACTTTTCGTTACTGCTAAATACAGTATCTAAATAGTTTTTTTAATATTGTGAAACACAAGCCAAGTGTTTTTTATTTTAAAGTTTATACTTTAATTTTTATTTAGTTCAAAACTCAATAGGCCCGATGATGCTCATATGACCGAAATATATTTTAACTATTTTGTGATAATAAACATAGTAAAATCAATTTTCGATTGTGTTCATCATGATAAGTTATCACGTAGTAACGACGAATTCCATTTACTATTAGAAAGATTACTCACTAGTATAATTGACATCTTCCTTTAGTCTTAAAAGAGCAATATCGTGCTTTTGATTGGGATCATTCGGATCGTACAACTCGTGTGCAATTCTCTCCTCTACCAGAACATTGATGGGTGGAGATTTAAGACACTCTAGGGCAAATCCATTATGGATACAATCTTCTTCAGAGTCTTTATTGTATTCCCCAAGACGAACGGCTACTCTTTAATAAAATGGAAGATGGAATTGTGGAATATAAATACAGCCTTTGACATTCTTAATAGTTTAAATATTCGGAGCACCGAGGGGTCCGATAAATTCTCAAAATATATGTGTCAAATGACGCATTCTTTTTAATTCTTAATTAAATTAGAAGTCAAAAAACTATGGTTTGACTCGAGCATTTTGACTGAAAAATAAGCGGAGAATGTTCTTGCATTAACATATCATACTCTGACCCTTTGGTCATTGAGCATTTTGGAATTCAAAAGTTGAAAGATTATTTCCTTTTAATTTTTTAGTAGGTACCTACGGAAATACTTTAAGTTGTAAATTAGTTTACTGTTAAAATAAATAGATAGACTAAGATAAACTTTCATAAATGTGATTATATTTGAAGGTTATATTAAATATTATTTGAAAACGACATAAGTCGAAACGCGTAATAATATTAATTTGTGATATTTAGAAGTAAAAATGTTATTGAAATTAACTGTAATTGTGACCTTAACCTTGTAAAACTATACTCCTACTATATAATAAAAGTGGCCAGTAAAATTTGAAGAAATATATATATATATATATATATATATATATATATATATATATATATATATATATACAGGGTGTCTTAAATAGCGTGTGCCACCATTGCTATCTCTGAAACCATAAGAGTTACAAAGTCGGTTAAATTAAAGAAAAGTTGGGTTTCCTGATGACCAATCTTAGTACGTTAGCAGTGTTGCCAAATTATTCTTATTTTCAGAAATATTCGGGAAAACATGGAAAACGATAAAAATTATTTCTCTCAATAGCTCGAAAACTGCTGACCTGAGAAAAAAAACTTTCCTGAGAAAAAAAAACCCTGTTTTTTGTTTTATACACAACAGTGTTGCTGGTTTTTTAAATTGACTTTTAACATTTGAGATATCACTACCTACTTACTTTTTTTGAATACGGACCTGGATTTATTATTTTATATTTTGAGAAGAAATTCAATTTCCTACATAACCATGTATTATACAAATATGGTTCCTAGGTTTCTATTCAGAAAATCCATCCTCGAGAAATTGAAGAAAAAATTACTTGGTATGGCCCTGTTTTTATGGCATACTTTTCATGCATTAAAATATTTGATCCCTTGAATAAGTTTTAAGTAAATTGAGAAAATGTATAAAGGAAAATACATATATTTATCACTACTTCATATTATTTATACCATAATATTATAACACTGGGTTTCTCTGGAGAAATACCCTAGTTGTCAATATTTCTGTAATGTAAGACTTCCAAAAAAGTATTGCTCAGTAAGTAGTAACACAAATATATGGTAAGTCTGTCCGAGTTCTCCCTTAAATAAGTTAAAACATCAAAGCTTACCACCTACTGTAATATAATATGTATTACTGAGACGTCCTTCCTGAAGTTGGCTTTGAAAACAATTGAAAAATCAACAGATACTTGTTGTGTGTCAAACTTATTTTATGTCATTTTATTACAAACTGGGTTGTCTTACAATTTCTGCTTACTTAAAATGGAGTTTTCAAATTATGAAAAGACAGATATGATATTTGTTTATGCGAGGTCATTTCATTTCGTAATGCTACTAACGCTGTTCAGATGTATCAAAATTTGTACCCGGAAAGAAGAATACCCAACCCGAAAATATTTGCAAGATTAGAAAGGAGAATGCGGGAGCACGGGTCTCTTAATAAGCCTAAAAAACGAAATTGTACTGTTACATTGAAAGGGGGAGAGGAGACCAACGTATTAGGTATTAATTTTTGCTTTAATTATAACTTATATTTTTAATAAGTACTCAACAATATTTTTTTAGGATATGTACATTACTTTTTGTAAATGAAATTAAAAAAAAAAAATGTTAGTAGCGGTGAAGTTTCCCTAAGGGAAATAGAAAGAGAAACTGGTGTATCAAAAGATTCGTCAAAAAAAATACTACATCGCAATAGATTTAGACATCACCGCTGTAGAAAAGTGCAGCATTTGAGGGCAACTGACTATGCAAAGACGAGGATATTTTGCCGTTGGCTTTTAAGGCGTCGAAGGCAAGACCCCAACATTTGCAAAAAAATTTTATGGTCGGACGAAAGTCGATTTTGCAATAATGGATGATTTAATCGCAATATACATTACCGATGGACTTAAAGTAATGAACACTTTCACGTAAAAACCGCTTTCCAGGAAAGGTTCGGTATAAATGTGTGGCTCGGGATATTAGACCGAAAAGTGGTGGGCCCGTACTTCTTTCAACAAAATTTGACTGGGTTAACCTACCTTCACTTTTTATCTATTTCACTTCAAGATCTTTTAATTTCAAGACCTTCCGTTAGATGTTTTTCGACATTTTAAGTACTTCCAACATGATGGTGCTCCAGCACATGGCGACCGTCGATGTGTAAGGTTATTAAACAACTTCAAACCTAATAGATGGATTGGCAATAACGGACCTATAAAATGGCCAGCGAGATCACCTGATATTACTCCAATGGATTTTCCATTTGGGGCTTTATCGAACTACACCTCAGAATTTAGATCACCTAATCATGGAAATTCGACAGGCATGTAACGAGATTACTCCCAGAATGTTGAATAGAATTCAAAGAAATGTTATTGTACGTTCCCAAAAATGTTTACGACATAATGGTGGTCATTTCCAACACTTATTATAATTGCGTTTTCCTGAATAGTTTTCTTTTTTATTTTTGTTTGTTTCAAACTTTGCACAAAAACGAATTAAGCGTTACTGTGTTATTTTATTCGAAAATGTTGAGTTTCTGTTGAATAAAACTGTTGAAAGTTTTGTTACTTTTGCTTACTGCTTTAAATTTCATTTTTGGTGTAAATAGTGTAACATATTTCAATTCATAAAATTTATTCCAAAAAACAGGGCCGTACTAAGTAATTTTTTCTTCAATTTTCTGGGTAGAAACGTAAGGAACCATATTCGTGTAATACATAGTTGTGTAGGAAATCGAATTTTCTCTCAAAGAATGAAATAATAAATCCAGGTCCGTATTTAAATAAAGTAAGTTGGTAAAAATATCTCGATTGTTTAACGTCAATTTAGAAAACTGGCAACACCGTTGTGTAGAGAACAAAAAACAAAGTTTTTTTCTTTCATATAATTTTTTGCTCAGGTCAATAGTCTTCGAGCTATGAAGAGAAATAATTTTTGGCGTTTTTCATATTTTCCCAAATATTTCTAAAAGTAAAAATAATTTGGCAATACTGTCAATGTATTAAGATTGGTTATTAGTAGACGCAACTTTTCTCTAATTTAACCGACTCTGTAGCTCTTATGGTTTCGGAGATAGCAATAGTGGCACACGCTATTTAAGACACCCTGTATATATATATATATATATATATATATATATATATATATATATATATATATATATATATATATATATATATATATATATATATATATATATATATATATATATATTGTTTGTTTGCTTGTTATTGAACGACAAATACTGAAAGTTTTACAATTTCTATTCAGAATATCCACCATGTTGAATTTTGAAACTGAAATAATGGAAATATAATATTATAAATATTCGAAATAAATCAGCAAAATAAAAGAAGTTATATATACATAGTTTTAATTATTTATGTATATTCAATGTAAAAAACAGACAATTCGATTTATTCGAAATAACGGAGTTTTTAAAATTTTATTTATAAGTAAATAAACACTGTCTTAAGCAAATATTCGAGATTCGATATCACCTATAGTCAATCTTATTCACTAAAATATGTATTAATTCACTAAAATATTGAAATGCAGAACATGGAATGAAACAATATCATTCTTATAATTTCAACTAAGAGGGACTGATTATCATCAAATTTCCATCAGGACTGAATTTGTTAATTATCATCAGGAATCAAGTAATATTTTTGAGATATATGTATATATTATAAATGTACATATTATAAATCTATCAGTAACCACTGGAGTATTTCCCAACCTCCTCAAGAAGGCCTGCATTGTTCCGATTTTCAAAAAAGATGATATGGCTGATGTTTCGAACTACAGACCTATTGCTATCCTGAGTACATTCTCAAAAGTATTCGAGAAGATAATATATAGCAGAATGATGAAATATCTTGACAAGTTTCAGATTCTTGATAGTGCTCAGCACGGCTTTAGATCCGGTCGCTCAACTCAGACTGGAGCGTTGAATTTTGTCTATGAGCACCTGGATCGTGGCGCACATGTTGCTGCTTTGTTTTTTGATTTATCACGGGCATTCGATAGCCTGTCGCATCAATTCATTTTATACAAGCTTTATAACTTGGGATTCAGGGGTATCTTTCACGATTGGATACGGAGTTATCTCGAAAGTAGAGTCGCATCCGTTCGAGTTGATGATCGTTGTTCAGGTGAGCGAAACTTGAAATTAGGAGTGCCTCAGGGCTCTGTCCTTGGACCTCTATTGTTCCTCCTATTTATAAATGACCTCCCACCAAACTTGAGGAAGATTTTCATCAAATTACTGAACTCCAATAAGACACTACACCGGACTATCAGGATAATACTGTTCGCCGATGATTCCTCTATAGCGGTTTCAGGTGAGATGTTAGATGAATTACGATCTCTATGTGAGCTCATTATGCAAAGTTTCATCGAGTGGTGTCACAATAATAGAATCAAGATGAATGTCAATAAAACGGAATACATCCGTTTTAGTGTATCTGGCTCTGGGAGTGAAACATTTATTGTTCAGCATTTGGATACGGTTATCTCATCTAATGACCATGTTAAGTTTCTGGGTATACACATTGATAGATGTCTAAAATGGCATTCGCATATTGATGCCCTATGTAAAAAACTCAACAGCTCCTATTACGCGTTAAGTAGAGTCAAAAGTTCTCTTCCGCTAAATTCTCTTATTAACGTCTACTATTCTTTGGTATATTGTCACCTATCTTACAATGTTTTGCTATGGGGTAATTCTTCAGAGGTTAATAGAGTATTTGTCATTCAAAAACGAATAGTTCGTTTAATGTTCGATTGCCATCCACGGTCCACTTGCAGACCCCTTTTCATAGACAATAGTATTCTCACTTTGGTCGCTTTATTTATATTTAAATGTCTAATATATGTGAAAGAAAATGAGGATAGTATTATAAAAGTTTCTAGTTTTCATTCACATGATACCAGAAATAAGAATCAATTGTATTTTCCCATTCATAAAACTACTAAGTTTGAAATGTCTCCACTTTATCAGAGTATTAAGATCTTTAATCATCTACCACGATGTATTCAAAATCTTCAGAAAAACAAATTCAAGAAGACTGTCAAAAACTTTTTATTAAAGGAATGTTTCTATAATGTAAAAGATTACTACAGCTATAATTTCAGTGAATATATTTTTGAATGATGTAATCTTTGTGTGTATATCTTTATGACTTGTCCTATACATGTAATAATATGTCTTACAGGATCAATAAACCATTATTATTATTATTATTATTATTATTATTATAAAAACTAATGAATACCTACTCACATTTTCCACAATTTGTTCAGCAACTTTCCCTTCAAACAATGGGCAGCGGTCAAAACATATCTTTTACTAATAAGAGCTCCACCACAGCCATAACCTCTATGGTGACTCGCTAAAAAAGCAGATAATACAAGTTTTGCACATGAAGTGTGCACCAGATTTAAGAAAAGAAGAAATATTTGTATTATTAATTATTTGAATTATGAGTAGGGGTGTGTGTGGGTAATCGTGAATACGATTGATTGGCAATGTTAGAAAAGTATGGAAGATATAGCTGTACAATACATGCTAACTAATGCTAAAATTGTATAGGTGTCTTTTCTGTGAATTATCGTAAGTATTTGAACAAGTGCATCAAAATTACCGATAATTTTGCATGACAGCGTGTTGTCAAAAAACTACATGAGTTCATTTTCATTTTTGGAGAAAGAGCCCGACACCGATGGTGGAGGGCTCTCTCTCCAAACTATGAAAATAACCGAATGCAGTTTTTTAAAAATAACACGCTGCAATCCAAAATTATACGTTATTTTGATGCTCGAGTAAATTTGGGGGAATATTTCCCGAATAAACTTTCAACTTGTCAAACTGACGTTAATAATTCATAAATTCTCAGCTTGTTATCAATAACCGTAATATGAACTATGCTACTATGCAATTATCGGTCTAGAATGCAATTATCGCAGGGCTCTTTCGCTTTCTACAATGCAATTATCGTGAGTAATTGCACAAGTGCATCAAAACTACCGATAATTTTGCATGACAGCGTGTTGTCAAAAAACTGCATGAGTTCATTTTCATTTTTGGAGAAAGAGCCCGACACCGAAGGTGGAGGGCTCTTTCTCCAAAATATGAAAATGACCGAATGCAGTTTTTTAAAGACAACACGCTGGAATGCGAAATTATCCGGTTATTTTGATGCACGAGTGTAATTTCGGGGAATATTTCCCGAATAAACTTTCAACTTGTCAAACTGACGTTACTAATTCATAACTTCTCAGCTTGTCATAAAAAAACGTAATATGAACTATGCTACTATGCAATTATCGGTCTACAATGCAATTATCGCAGGGCTCTTTCGCTTTCTACAATGCAATTATCGCTGTAATTTTCGATAATTGCATTCTATTTACAAGGGATTATTGACAGGAGGGAAATATTCGCTGTAATTTTCGATAATTGCATTCCATTTACAAGGGATTTTTGACAGGAGGGAAATATTCGCTGTAATTTTCGATAATTGCATTCCATTTACAAGGGATTTTTGACAGGAGGGAAATATTCGTAAATAATATCATAAGGGCATCTAATTTTTCCGAAAAAAATCGAAAAAGCACGTAACTAAGTAGGTAATATTTTAACAAGAAGCATAAGTGCTGTTGTTTACGGTAAAGACGAGGATTTTTGCACCTGCACGAATGCATTTTGTTAAAAAAATATTACTTGGCTTAGTGTTTTTTCGATTTTTTCACAGGGAAAATTAGATGCCTGAATGGTATTTGCAAGACTATTCCATGAGTAACAGATTATATAATTACTTGTGATCAAAGGTATTGTATTTTTGGTGACAACAACTGTCAAGTTTTGCCGCGGGTAAACTCGAAAAAACTGCTGACAGGTGATGTCATACAGTTTTTTCATCTAGAAACCATTTGTAATTCAAAATTGGGCGTTTGTGATTGGTGGAAATTAAGACGAGGAAAATAGTCATATATAATACCACTAGAGATGAAATTTTGCCGCCTAAATTTCTCGATTGTAATATGAAAGTTTGTTGCTTAGGCGATTTCGCGAATGACATTTGTATCAAAAAAATTTTGGAAAAAATGTCATTAGCGAAATCTGTCTAACAGTAATATGATCACATTTCAGAAAGTCAAGGAAATAACGATTCATGTGAGAAATGTCAAAATATTGTCGGGGGTAATACCACTAGAGCTCAGATTTAGCCGGATATTTTTTCGTCGTTGTTTTCGAATACCTACTTACCTTCATTGGCAATTTAACGAGAGCTGTTCTGACGAAATCACGAGAGCGTAGCTCGAGTGATTTTGTCTGAACAGATCGAGTTAAATTGCCAATGAAAGTAAGTATGAGAAAATAACCACAAAAAATATCCTGCTAAATCTGAGTTCGCGTGGTATTTGGTACGACAATTCCATGAATTATTGTTAATGCCAAATCAGTGAAAGGATTGAAAGTAACATTAAATTTTTCGAAATACATGGTTTGCAACATTTTCGTGGTTGTGTTCCACATTGTTTTCACCACATATTCTTAATAATCTTTCCCATTCTGTTCCTTCATATTAAAGCCCCAGTCCATCAATATTCCTGCCACATTTTCCACTGACTGTTTGGTTTACAAATTGAAGTTTCGTTGTTTAAAAAATTTGCTAAATTGATTCCAAATGGAAGAATAACTTTTTTCTGTATTTTCAGGAGTTGATTTTTCGATCTCCCTTATTATTTCTGCCTCGCTAATATTTCCAAATCTCAACATATTTACTGAAAATTCTGTTTTCGACATTTACAATTGTCAAACTGATGCAACGCTTGCTAAACGAATAATATTGCTAGCGTTGGTAAGGTAACGTAATTTATCCGATATTTTTATCCACTTGCATTTCTGTTCCTTCCTATTTATTCGATAGCAAATTCGATAGCGATTTTCGTTCTCCCAAATGGGAATTATTATACATGAGTGGAATTGTCGCTGAAATACTAACATAGTAAGTTTTGCCGGCTTGCATGTTTTATCGCTGTGAAACGAGAGTACCTATGGAAACTTTCTCACTAAAAATGGAATGAGTGAAATAGTCACTGTAATTTTCGAAAAATGAATTCCATTTACAAAGGACATTTGAGAGGAGGGAAATATTCGTCTAATTCAGCAATGTTTTTAAGGACTTGCCAGGTGTATCATGCCATTTAACGCTCCAATAAAAATTTAGTTTTGTGTTAGTTTGTGTGTTGGGTAATGGTTGACTTTGAAATTTCACATAAAAAGTAAAACACATTTTTGTACACTGTAGCTACATACAGAATTGAGTTAAAAAAATTGAATGAAATTCGACAGAAGTACATTTGAAAGGATGACTCTTTCTTCGGTATTTGAAGAAACCCAAAAGGAACTGTAGAAGAGGTAAAACCTGGCTCATTCCTGATTTCTCTTCCCCAACTTTCTTAGGGGTGGTGATACGGTTCCCAACTTTGTTTAGAAGAAAAGACTAATTAATTATCATCATTCTGTTACGTTTCTAAAATTTCTCATTCAGCATAGTTTCGAAAGAAAAAAATGTTGTCCCAAATCCTGCTAATAGATATATATATATATATACATATATATATATATATATATATATATATATATATATATATATATATATAAATATATATATATATATATATTTATATTTATATACATATATATATATATATATATATATACATATATATATATATATATATATATATATATATATATATATATATATATATATATATACAGGGCTATTCAAATTCGAGTATATGCATGGGGATTTCGATAACGGTAAGAGATAGAGGAATGGTTGAATGGGGGCAAAGTTGCATATTTCAGAGGTCAGTTATATGGATTAAAAAAATCTGATCTAGCTCCTCTAGTTCTGGAGTTATATAGGAAAATTCGAAAATTTCTAAATCCTTTTTTTGCCTATATCTTTTTATTTAATGAATTGTTTTCAAAACAATTATCACTTTGCCATTGCCACTTTTTCTAAGCTATCTAAATATCTGAATAAAAATTATATACAGGGTGTCGTATAAATTGGGCCACCCTCAACTTTCAATTTTCAAATACGGACCTGTATTTTTTATTGCATTTTTTTGAATGCCAAGAGTCATGTTTTATATTGACGTAGTATTTTCATCTGAATTACAGAGTGTTCTGGAAATATTGAACTATTACCAGTTAAATCTCAACATTTTTTTAAAATTGCAGCTCTAATTAAATTTTTAGGATTTGGAAGATAATCAACATTATTCGACGAAAAATGTCTTTTTCAAGAATTCATCCACATTTCACTTCACGTAACCCATGATCAATGTACGAAAATGCGAAATTCTTCCTAGTACGTTTATGTGCATATAATCATTGCCCAAACAAAAAAATGTTCGACTGGCAATCTTCATATTACAGACACCAATTTGCAAATATTTCATTGTTAATTACTTTCCGAACTATCTACATTTTCAGCTAATTTATGGGCATTCTGTTGCTATATACAACAATTATGATTAAACTATTTGAATTCTCATAGTATGCTTTGGAAAATAAATATTTAGTTCACCTCACTTGTCATTCTTTTGACAGTTTCTTGGAAATTACCGTTGGTATTTAATGAAAAATCTGTTAGTACTGAAAATGTGTTTCCCCATAGAGCAGAAAAGAGATATGATTAACGTTTTCTACAGAAATAGTAGGAGCATTCATCTTTCCGCTTGACTTTTTTTTATGGGGTACACTAAAAAATAGAATATATCAAAACGAAATTGAAAGTATAGAAGATTTAAGAATTAAAATCATGAACGCTTTGGCATCACTACGCCGAAGAGATATCTTCAGAGCGAATAATAACTTTAAAAAACGACTCTGTAAATGTCTGGAACGAGAAGATCGTCAATTCAAACATTTATTTCGATTATGATAACTTATAATGACTTATTTTAATTCTAGATAATAACTAAACATGTTCTTATGCGATAAGTTATAAAATATGAAAACCTATATGATCAAATACAATGTTATGTTTGTGACAGATTATGTTTGTGAGTTCTCAGCAGAATACATACAACAGATCTTCCTCATACCTACTGAGGTTAATTAGAGTTGTTATGGAATTAAAAAATGATGAGATATCACTAGTATTAGTTCAGTATTCACAAACCACTTTATGATTTATATAAAAATAAAACGCCAATATGAAACATAATTATATAGGTAGTTCGAAAAGTAACAATGAAATATTTCCAAATTGGTGTCGAGTATGAAGATTGCCATTGGAAGATTATTTTGTTTGGTCATTGATTATATGCACATACATGTACGTACTGGGAAAAATTTCACATTTTCGTATATTGATCATGGGTTGCGTGAACTGAAATGTGGATGTATTCTCGAAGAAGACATTTTTCGTCGAATAATGTTGATTATCTTCCAAATCCTAGGCATTTTATACCTTATTCTATGATATTTATTTAATTAGAGCTGGAATTTTAAAAAAATGTAGAAATTTTACTGGTAATAATTCAATATTTTCAGAACACTCTGTAATTCAGATGAAAATACTACGTCAATATAAAACATGACTCTTGGCATTTAAAAAAATGCAATAAAAAATACAGGTCCGTATTTGAAAATTGAAAGTTGAGGGTGGCCCAATTTATACGACACCCTGTATATAATTTTTATTCAGATATTCAGATAGCTTAGAAAAAGTGGCAATGGCAAAGTGACAATTGTTTTGAAAATAATTCATTAAATAAAAAGATATAGGCAAAAAAAGGATTTCGAAATTTTCGAATTTTCCTATATAACTCCAGAACTAAAGGAGCTAGATCAGATTTTTTTTATCCATATAACTGACCTCTGAAATATGCTACTTTGCCCCCATTCAACCATCCCTCTATCTCTTACCGTTATCGAAATCCCCATGCATATACTCGAATTTGAATAGCCCTGTATATACATATATATGTATATATATATATATATATATATATATATATATATATATATATATATATATATATATATATATATATATATAGTAAATTCGGATAATATGCCGCACTGGGTTTGATATTTTAGTTCCAAATCAACATTTAGCAACAATGTCCATTCAGCCATATTAAGGCCAGATAGGAAACATGTCTGAATCAGTTACAAATCGAATATATCAGTTTGTTACTGAATAACATCAATATAAAAGTAACCACTGTGTAAAATATTTTCTAATGTTGAGTTATATATAGCCGTGAAGGAAGGTCTAAGTAGATTTCGTTAATTTTAATAGGAGTATATATATTTTCAAATTTCATATAAAAGTTTATTTCTTGAGAGAATAGCGTGTTGCCATATTACCTATCGTATGATGCCATATTACCCATGATATATATAATATCTAATTATATATAATATATAATTATATATTCATATATAAATATATATATATATATATATATATATATATATATATATATATATATATATATATATATATATATATATATATATATATATATATATATATATATTGGGTACTTCAAAATTGTTTTCTTTTGTGTTACGAATAACTAAATACTTACGTAGTTCATAAATGATTAAAGACATCCATGGAAATTCATCTAAATCTGTCTTTTCACCTCCATATATCTTATTTCCTGTATATAAACCACAATCTTCTGCATTGGGTAATTTATTTCTCCAGAATATAGGAATCTCATCATCTGAAAATTATATTATCATTATTTTGAATTTCGAATAAATGTGGGGTAAATTGAACAAATTATATCGGAAACTGAACAAATATCAGTAGTTTGGATATTTTGAAATAATTTATTTTCAGATTAATTCTGGTCTCTTTGGATAATGAAAAACTCTTGATTAAAAAAAATTATTCTGAATTACGATAAATTTGTTATTTTTCAACATATTTTGATTGAAGATATTTTTACAATAAAATAAGAAACCAATAGTCAGATAGTATAGATATGAAGATATACCTATGTATATATATATATATATATATATACATATATATATATATATATATATATATATATTAATATATATATATATATATATATATAATATATAGGTATATATATATATATATATATATATATATATATATATATATATATATATATATATACATATATATATATATATATATATATATATATATATATATAAATATATATATATATATATATATATATATATATATATATATATACATGGTGATTTTTATAACTGACCTATTAGATGCATTTGAATACCTTGAAATTTGGAGTACGGCCATAGTCTGTAGTGAACTATCTTCCTGAAATAGAGTCATCCCAATGGTATTTCCAGTTATATCGGAAGTCACTATCAAATTTCTTATTTCAAATGGAACTATACATTTTCATCATATACAGGGTGTTTCTTAAGTACGTATAGAAAATTAAGGAGCATGGTGTTGACTAATGTTGTTGACTAAATAAGAAGAAAAGTTCCTATAAACATATTTCCGCAAGTTATTTATTTCTCAGATACAGAGTGTTAAAGTTGAATTCTTATTTTTGTTTTTTGTGAATGAATTTCAAAGTCATTGTGATATTCGAGTGAAATTTGGTATCCGGAATTTTTTTCAATGACAGTATCAAATTTGATGTTAGTTTGTCTCTTTCGTGGGGGTGGCGCCACCTACATGTCTTTTCAGTCATTTTCAATGTCATAACTTTTTTGGACGTACCTGTATCACGTTTTCTAGTGAAAAACACGATTTTTCGAACATTTTTGTGTAAAAAAGATATTCTTGGTAGAGGTCGCTGCGAGCAACCGTTTCCGAGATATTGGAATTTGAAATAATCGATGCAAGCTATTTTGATGTTGATGATGTTTGAATTCAAAATTAGTTTAATTAGTTAAGTAAGTTATTTTTCTTCAATTTCATTTTAAAATAGGATTGGGTGTTATAACAATTTAACACCAATAATAATAACAGTAATTGAGACTAAATAAGTTACTAATGAATTAAACTTTGACACTCTGTATCTCAGAAACGAATAACTTGCGGACATATGTTTATAGGAACTTTTTAATTTTCTACACGTACTTAAGAAACACCCTGTATATATATACATATATATAT
Source organism: Cynegetis impunctata (assembly GCA_030704885.1). Taxonomy (NCBI): domain Eukaryota; kingdom Metazoa; phylum Arthropoda; class Insecta; order Coleoptera; family Coccinellidae; genus Cynegetis; species Cynegetis impunctata. The sequence goes on from JARQZK010000769.1 coordinate 208,772, forward strand.
ATATATATATATATATATATATATATATATATATATATATATATAATCTCTTGATAATTATTAGCAATAACAGGCTTGTTAAATCTTAAAAAACTCGATTTTATTAAAAATATGACGTTTCTCCACAACATTCGTAGATATATAAAAATTTTTTCAAAAAAACAAATATATATATATATATATATATATATATATATATATATATATATATATATATATATATATATATATATATATATGTTTATATTCATAAAGCGATATATACTCATAATATTCAATATCTTGCATTGACAAACACTTTCTCAAACTTTTTTAACGATGTGGTGGATGAAATATTGTTGCTCTGTGTCAAGCCGTCGAAACTAATTATTAAGTTGTTCGGAGAGGAAACAACACACCTTTTGCTGTCATATCTGGTGTCGTTTCTGCCATTCTGGAATTGAATTCGTCTTTTGAGCAACATACTTTCGGGATTCTACCAAGGAACCCACAATGTGATTTCTTCAAATATGCAGAGTATGATTGTGGTAACGGCATTGTAGCAAGTAACGAGTATAACCCATTACATTGCCTAATAGATATGCATTCTCCTTCTTCATCTCTGGGCGTTCTGCAGGATTCGTATGTTTCTGTAATACAAAAAAAAAATTTTTGTATTTTTTAACTTCAAAACTGAACGATTCATGTTGGTGATGAATTACGAAAGGTGTTAAGCTCACCACTTAATAAATGTTGAATATTCTTTTCATTTTCTTGAAATTAATCAGAAAATATATATCATATACAGCGAACAAGGAAAATTCTACAATAATTTAATAATCATCTTTAGTGGAGGCCGCTATGGGTTGATATCTATATAGTTGTTCAGTCGCGAATTTGTAAGAAACAATACCACTATCTATAAAGTTGATTCGAGACACTTCAATAAACTCCTTCTGTAGTTACCACAAACCAATGATTACTAAGAGTGATTTTACTAATTGAGTTCATAATAAGTTAATATTTTTATAATAATTCATAAAAAGATGTTTATTTTTATAATTTTTCCAGGAGAATTATCTATTATATTATTTATTATCAATGCTGTCTTAATGCATAGCGGGGCCCTTGGGCACACAAGAATTTTTTGACCCCTTGGGAAGTGAAAAAGTGATTGACAAGAAAAATTTTTTTTGTCTTAATATTTCATATACCTACTATATATTTATATATACATATATATATATATATATATATATATATATATATATATATATATATATATATATATATATATATATATATATATATAGATATATATATATATATATATATATATAAATATATATTATATGTTATATATATATATATAATATATATATATATATATATATATATATATATATATATATATATATATATATATATATATATAAATATTTATATTTTATATATTATTTTGTATATATATATATATATATATATATATGTAAATTATATATATATATATATATATATATATATATATATATATATATATATATATATATATATATATATATATATATATATATATATATATATATATATATATATATATATATATATATATATATATATATATATATATATATATATATATATATATATATATATATATATTATATATATATATATATATATATATATATATATAATAATAATATAAAAACTTGGTTCTCGGAATGAACCGCGTAAAAGATTTGAAAAATCTCGACGTTTCGGCTCCTTTTGCGAAGCCTTCTTCAGGAGAATTAGAAGGGAAATAATTCAGATACGTCGCCTCAATCTGCCTACTCCACGAATCGAATTAGGAGGAATAGGAAATTTCTGTCAACTCTGAAGTCTCAGCCTGCCTTCTCCACCAACCGTACTGCTTCCTGTCAACTCTGAAGTCTCAACCTGCCTACTCTTCAGAGTCAACTGACGGGCGGATCGTCGCGTGGCCGTATTTATAGGGGAGGGGGGCGGTTACTCTATTGACGTAGTTATTGACATAGTATTGACGTCAGTGGGGTATTCACGCTCATCAGTGCGGGATGCACTCTGATTGGGTGTGACATGGCGACCACTGAGAAGTGGTTTCCATGCTGATGGGAGTCTGTGATTGTCATCTCTGGTGTTCAAACAATTTGGACGTTTTCCTATTTCTACAGCTTCACGAAAAATCCGGGATCTGAAAGATCGGACGGGAGCAATAGTTCTTGTATTGGGGAAATAGATAATGTAGCCTGTTTGGGTGTGATGTTGGGAAAGGGCGTAGGTGATTGAGGCCAAGTATCTGAATTATTTCCCTTCTAATTCTCCTGAATATGGCTTCGCAAAAGGAGTCGAAACGTCGAGATTTTTCAAATCTTTTACGCGTTTCATTCCGAGAATCAAGTTTTTCAAATACTTCCGACCGCGGAAATCTTTCTGAAAAAAATATATATATATATATATATATATATATATATATATATATATATATATATATACATATATATACATATATATATATATATATATATATATATATACATATATATACATATATATACATATATATATATATATATATATATATATATATATATATATATATATATATATATATATATATATATATATATATATATATATATATATATATATATATATATATATACATATATATATATATATATATATATATATATATATATATATATATATATATATATATATATATATAAAGTACAATTCGAATACAGAAATATAACTCATATAGGTAAGTTATTAAATAAAATGGAGCTGGTTTGAATTGGTTACCGGGTGGCCCACACCGTCATGTATTTTTTTGATTTAAAGATACAGCTTACACTTGACGAAAAAGTGTGAAATATCACTGAAAACAATAGGAATGTAAACAATTTTCCAATGGCACTTAAATTCAAACAAACCAAATGACCTATTCTGTATTTATTCAATCAAGATCTCTGTCTGTGATCAGTGAATTTTAAATTATGTCTAGAAGGAATTTGTCCGAGATAAATTCTTCGCGGTAGGTTTCTAGCTGAAATAACATAAATGCGGTAAACATGTGATGAAGAGTAACCGCGACAAATACCGTGTAGATATTATTACGAGTCGTGTAGATATGAAATTATGAATAATTTATCGAATTTGTGCACATTTATGCATGAAACAAGATAATCAATCAAAAAAGCAGGTAAAAATTATATCTCTAATGGTCAACGAATTTCAAGTCTAAAATTATTTCTTAAATAAAGGATATGTTACAAAATTGATTTACTTCGTTTCATGTGGGTGGATGTATTAAATTATTTGTTTATGTTTTAGTAAATTTCTAGAAGGTTCTGGAAGAAAAACAAATAATTATTGTATTCTTGAGGAATTAACTGAATGATTCGATGTAATTAACACCTGAAAATAAATAAGTAATTTTGAAGAAATGCTTGTTATATTTGATGTTAAAACTCTCATAAATGGAATTATTTAGTATAGAATCTGATTGAGATTGATACATTTGAATATACAAGTTCTTATCTGTTTGTTGTGAAGTTGCACTTTATAGCCTTAAGATAATAAGGTCGATAGATTTTCCAGGAAGACATTAATCAGGAATTTGCTTTTGGCGATGAATTAGATGAGAAGATTATAAGTTATGATGATTTATCCTGCAAATCCTTGACTTTTATATATATATATATATATATATATATATATATATAGGTATGGGTATATATATGTATATATATATATATATATATATATATCAGGCGCGGATTCAGTCCCGACTTTTGGGGGGGGGCAAGTTTTATATATTCAAAAGCCAAAAGGTACTGATATTTTGGGCAATGGTTAATCGAGTAGCTTCCAATCAAAACAATTAGGTGGTGCCAGGGCCATTTGGGGGGGGGAGGGCGTTCCCCCAGTTCCCCCCTCTGGATCCGCGCCTGATATATATATATATATATATATATATATATATATATATATATATATATATATATATATATACAGGCATGGATCCAGGCCCGATTTTGGGGGGGGGGACATTTATATATTCAAAAGCCAAAAGGTGCTGGTATTTTGGGCAATGGTGAATCGAGTAGCTTCCAATCAAAACAATTAGGTGGTGCCAGGGCCATTTGGGGGGGGGGCGTTCCCCAGTGCCCCCCTCTGGATCCGCGCGTGATATATATATATATATATATATATATATATATATATATATATATATATATATATATATATATATATATATATATATATATATATACAGGCATGGATCCAGGCCCGCTTTGGGGGGGGACGACTTTTATATATTCAAAAGCCAAAAGGTGCTGGTATTTTTGGCAATGGTGAATCGAGTAGCTCCCAATCAAAACAATTAGGTAGGGCCAGGGCCATTTGGGGGGGGCGTTCCCCAGTTCCCCCCTCTGGATCCGCGCCTGATATATATCTATATATATATATTTATATATATATATATATATATATATATATAAATATATATATATATATATATATATATATATATATATTTATACCGGGTGTAAATGAGTGATGGGCCACCCCCATAACTTTGTAATGGATACTTCGATTTTATCGAAATTTGGGTGGTTTATACAGACATAGTTTTGAGTTTTTTCACATACAAAATCAATATGGCTGGCTTCCGGTTTCACAGAAAACGATATAAAAATTAAAAATTCGAATGGAAAACCCTATATATTTTTACATATTTTAATTCTGAGGCTTCAAATACATACATTCCATCTGTCAATTTTTTTTTTCATATTTCGTAAACAGTGTTGGTCTCAGGAGCAAAGGGAACTGATAAAAATAAGATTTTCAATAATTACTTCGTTATTTAGAATTTGAGAAAACTGATGTGTGAATCATCGTTCCCCCAGTTCCCCCCCTCTGGATCCGCGCCTGTATATATATATATATATATATATATATATATATATATATATATATATATATAATTGGTTAACAAACGTATATGCGTCACCGAAATAAGAAATATGAACTACCTCATCATAAGTTTCTTTTGTTTTTTTTGTGAAATCTCCTGATAAAGATATAAAAGAAATAAGGAGTGTGAAAAAATTCAGTTGATGTAAATGTATTTAAATCCAAGGAAGAGTTAAAGTATAATCATCAATCTCACATTCTTGTGACTAAATCAATGTGTTGTATTAATTGTTCCAGTATTAACGCATATGTATTTTATATTGTCGAAACCCTGAGGATTGATATAATCCAAATCGCTTATCTTTATAAACGAATAATTAATTGATTAATTTATATATATATATATATATATATATATATATATATATATATATATATATATATATATATATATACATATATGTATATATGTATTTTCGACTGGTTAAATTATTATCTATAAATTTGAGATAATATAATTATATTCATATTATCCTGACTGTTTCGTTTTTCCTTGCTTTCACCTTTTTATAACCAATTTGAGAATTTGATTCTCTTGTATGTATTTCTTGTGTAGCATTTCACTCCTATAATATATATTTTCATTTTGTTTCATTTTGAGGTGCTGATAATGAAGTTAGCGAAAATACAATATTTTATTAACTTAGATTCTCATATTTAAAAAAAAAAAATTAATGCTACATGATCATAATTACGAAAACATGAATGATAATATAATAAGCACAGTATTCAATACATATTTTGAGCGAATCCAGTTTGAAAAATAAATTTTGTAAAAGAATACTTACTTGCTAGTACCTCGGACTGGTTCACAAGTCCAATAATAATCAGCGCAATAGATAACATATTCAAGCATTACATATCACCGGCTCAACGCCCACAGTGAACGCAACATTTCGATATAGTTGGATCATACACGATTGCAGATAACTGGGCATCAACAACACACATTGGTTAAGTCTTCTCGTGTCTAAAACCTTCCATACACGAGATAGTCTCAAGGCCGATTGAAAAAAAAAATGAAAATACAGTAAGAAGATGTTTTCGACGATCATTTCAGATTTAATTTTCGTCTCCGCTTCAGTCGAACTCATCCGTTGTTGTTAATTTCTTTTTACACGCTCCGTTAATCGTTTTCAGTGCTAGTCCATTTTGGTATAACTTGATCTTGTTAATTGATACATTGCGAAAATTTATTTAGTATTTAAACAAGGAATTTTCTTTAATACACACATATTTTATCTTTACATAGTATAAAATGAATTCGCTTCCGCTGTATGTTCGCTTAGATCTTTTAAACTACTCAACGGATATTAATGGAGTTTTCAGAAATAGATATAGTGATTCAAGAGGAAGGTTTATATGTATAATATATACATATTATAGTCCATAAAAGCCAAAAAATATATTTTTGTGCGCTTAAATCGCAAACGCTTGCTATACCTTACGAGAAATTAAATTGATGTACTACGGAATTGAATATCTTGAAAAGATCGATAAAAAAGTCCAGGATGGTATATATTTATCTCCTAAAAGGAATTTTCATCTTATAGATATTACAAAAAAAATTTGAGTTATATACTAAGCTATTTCATACAATACAGTATTATTCCTTATCCAATTAACTGAATTACATACGTTGTACATTTCATGTAGATCAAAACTGCCCTTAGCAGCATTCTATTAAAATGGATATCTTAGAAGATATCTGACATTTAAAAAGCACAGGCATAGCGGCTGGCGAGCCGTACGTTTCGTCGCGGTTAGCAGCGATCGGCGGACGCGGAGGGTGCTGTTGCCGTGTGCCTATAAATAGCGCATGCTAGTTAGTCGAGCGACCAAGCTAGTTAGTCGAGTATGTTAGATACGCTGGCTAGCATTTGGGAGGTCTCGGGTTCAAACCCCGGGGCCGACTGGTCTGCCATGAGTTTTTCTCAGAGGTTTCCTCATGGTAATGTAAGTCACTGCTTGCAAACTTATAAGGCGAATGCTGGGCCAGTATTAATCCTCTGAACCCTACCCACACTTCCTATGTTCCATAAATATCCCGTCTCACCTTTCCTTAATGCACTTGTACATACAAGTGTATCCTCTCATCTGGCTGAAGGAGTTAATCCCAAACTCAAGCTGCCCGCCTCCCTGACACATACTTCAGGGAGGAATGAAACACGTGTGTTTCCTTTTTTTCCTTTTTAGTCGAGCAACCAAGCTAGTTAGTTGAGTACGTTAGGTACGCTGGCTAGTATTTGGGAGGCCTCGGGTTCAAACCCCGGGGCCGACTGGTCTGCCATGAGTTTTTTTCAGAGGTTTCCTCATGGTAATGTAAGTCACTGCTTGCAAACTTATAAAGCGAATGCTGGGCCAGTATTAATCCTCTGAACCCTACCCACACTTCCTATGTTCCATAAATATCCCGTCTCACCTATCCTTAATGCACTTGTATATACAAGTGTATCCTCTGATTTGGCTGAAGGAGTTAATCCCAAACTCAAGCTGCCCGCTCCCTGACACATACTTCAGGGAGGAATGAAACACGTGTGTTTCCTTTTTTTCCTTTTAGTCGAGTACTTAGCGTACGCTGGCTAGTATTTGGGAGGTCTCGAGTTTAAACCCCGGGGCCGACTGGTCTGCCATGAGTTTTTTTCAGAGGTTTCCTCACGGAAATGTAAGTCATTGCTTGCAAACTTATAAGGCGAATGCTGGGCCAGTATTAATCCTCTGAACCCTACCCACATTTCCTATGTTCCATAAATATCCCGTCTCACCTATCCTTAATGCACTTGTACATACAAGTGTATCCTCAGATCTGGCTGAAGGAGTTAATCCCAAACTCAAGCTGCCCGCCTCCCTGACACATACTTCAGAGAGGAATGAAACACGTGTGTTTCCTTTTTTCCTTTTCCGCGCGAGATACCGTTCGACGGGAGCAAGAATGGCCTAGCATGCATCGGGGTTCGCGGATTTATATTTTCGCGAATAGCACTAGGTATAGATAGATCGTAATAATTTATATGGCAGAAAAACGTTTGCCGGGTCAGCTAGTGTATATATATACATATATATATATATATATATATATATATATATATATATATATATATATATATATATATATATATATATATATATATATATATTTATATATATATCAAGCAAATCATGACAAATATACAAGTTGACAATGGTCAATTTAATACATTACCTGAACTGAACTAGGAAAATTCTTCAATACTTTAAGAAATTATCAAACAACTTTCCGATATATGGAATAACATACGCTACAGTTGCAGAGTAGACATTTTATGTGAGGAAGAATGTATTCTCGCGACGGAATTCTGCATTTTCCAATCTAAGCGGTGAATTGTTGGTTTCCAATATCTTTGGTGAACGCTATGGGTTGTTATCCATTTAGTTGTCCGACCGCGATTTGGTTTGGGGAACAATTAGGAATTTGTCAATTCAGTTCGAGTAACTCACTGAAGAGATCTTTTAAGATCGAAACAGATGTATTGAAATTTTGGGTCGTGGTGACTTGACGTTTTCTATAATTCACCGTTGGATTGTGAATGCAGATTGCTGGTCTGACAATACATATAACCAGCTCCCATGGCCCGTTTGTTTGATAATTTTTTAAATTATTGAAGAATTTTCCTAGTTCACTTTATATATATATATATATATATATATATATATATATATATATATAATATTAATTATAGCTGGGTATTCGACAAGGAGTTATGATATAAACAAAAAAATTTGTCTCAGTCGACGTTTCGACTCTTTATTGAGTCTTCTTCAGGACATAAACAGTTAGGTTGTAAGGCCCATAACATGAAACAACTCTACAACAGCTCATTGTTTTTTGGAGTGAAATAAAATCCTATTTATTCAATAATTTTTGAGCGAGGAGTCAACCGTAACCTCACGAAAAACAATTATATATATATATATATATATATATATATATATATATATATATATATATATATATATATATATATATATATATATATATATATATATATATATATATATATATATATATATATATATATATATATATATATATATATATATAGATATATAAAATTCGTAAACGTTACGTAGCAAAATTTCGAAGATTAGAACAAGAAAAAAATGGAGCAGCACCGACGATTCTAGTTTAATAAAACATATGTGTTTCTATGCAACCTATGTACAGGGTGGGCAAATTTCGATGTTTCTATGGGGTATCTCGGTGACTATAGAAGACAATTTAATAAAGCTAATTTCGAAAGATTTAAAAAAAATCTTATTAATTGCGAATCATTTGACAAGAACAGTAAATTTCAACATTGAAGATGTTTAATAATAATTTTTAACCTTAGGTTGTCTTCTTTCTCGATAACCTTTGAAATATATCTCAGATGCAATATCACAACTGTTATTACTTCGAATGAAGCTTTCTTATTATATTTCTCGTAATTTTGGTACGGCATCTTGACTTTCACGATTAAATCAGTTGATTTAAATTATGACGGAAGGAAATGGACACACTGTCATAGATGACACACGCCTACTTGGAATATGTATAAAAAACGAAAAAAGTAATGTAGTGAAATATGAAAGCGTCCCGACATATGATACATCGGTAGAAAGGGTGAAAAAAATTCGTTCGAACCAAACCACAGCCAACTATGATTTTCATTTCAGGCCATAACTCGAAATTTCACGTTTTTTTCAAAGTACCTCGACGCCACTAGATTATACAGAAAAAAAAGCCTTAAGAATTTAAAAACTTTTATCTCGTAACTTCACGAACAACCATGATATTCACACTTGTCTGAAATTCAAAATTCGAACTTTTGTTTATAACTCAAAAACAAAAGACGATAGCAAATTTTTTGGTTTTTGCCCTTCGTTTTTTGTATCTCCTATAGTTACCGAGATACCCTATAAAAACATCGAAATTTGCCCACCCTATAAATATACTACAAAACTGAATGCTTCGAAAAGTTGAAGTTGAGTACTTTCACATAGGTGCTTATACCTTATTTGTTTTAATATTCAACAATAAAAAATTGTACTTCCAGTACATCGTAATAAACCAATTGAAGCCAATACCTGAAAGAAATAACCAGGATCTGAACAAATTCGTCATTTTCAGTGAGAGTCGAGCATAATTATAATAGAAAATGAAGGACACCCTACTGCGTAGCACTAGGAATGATAAAACCCCTCGGCGCATGTGCATGTCGTCAATATTTTTTGAATGTATAATATAAATTAAATAACAATGAAAGTCTCTTATACGAATGAAATGAAGGAAATTGCAATAAATGTATTAATAAGTCGATATTACGAATAAAATCCGTAAAAATTTAGCAAAAAAAATCATTGATTGACTGTCGAATTTGAATATCCTATCCCGGCTCATTTTGCTGCAAATTATGAATCAAATTGATAAGATGGGAAGCGAACACAGACGCAGAATCAAGCTGAAGCTATCAGCGTCGCTTGGTTACCGTGGCACACAGAGCACTTCGACGCATGTTTTGTAGGACTTCGTACATATCGACCTTGGCGCATGCGCATGTCGTAATGCCTAATCTGAAAAACGCTATAATTTTTTATTCTTCGTTGGGAAAAATTGGGAACAAAACTTCTCTTATGAAATCATATGTATTTTATCGATATCCGTTGGAATTTTTAAAATCGGACCAGATCCCAACTTTTTGTCGTGAGATTATAACCCCTTTAGCTTCGCCTCGGGATAAAAATATGCCTTTGTTGAGAAAAGCTTCATAGATTAATGACACAATAATGCACTTGGCTTTTGTTTCACTATATGAAAATATTTAGACACTGAATTCAGCAGTAACGAAAGTCGACATGTTATGAACTTATTATCGAGACTGACTACAGGAGAGTATTAAATCCTATTTTATAAACCAGACAAAAGCAAAGGTGATACCTGAAAATCAATTTGTTCGTTTACAAGGGGTAATTGACAATTATGACCGGAACTTATTTCGAGAATTTCAAAAAGATCAAGGCGCTTTCCTTTGTTACCTGAATGTAACAATTGGGTTTTGTTGAAATCCAGGAAATGATTAAATTTTATACAATGTTCGGAGAAGCCAGTGGTATTTTTATTTTGTAAAATTGTCTTTGTATGTTCTTCAACACGAATGTTTATATTCCTTTCTGTTTGTCCAATATAGAAAGCAGGACATTCGTCGGAAAATATTTTGTAAACACCACTGTTTTATCCGATGTTAGATTTTTCTTTATTATTGACCAAGAATGACTGCTGAAGTGATGTGCGAGAATTCAATCTCAGTTAGCATTACATTTATTAACAACATATAAATATATTTATGAACAGCATTCATATTACTATCACTACCAATCTACAGGAAAAGATGAATGCAATGAAGAAACTCAATATAGTTTCAGCCAGGCCCATCCTTAAATAACTGAAGTAATTGAACATGAATTACCTTAATAATAATTTTTTTTGGAAAATCTACATCAGAATATAATTTAAAATGTTTGATTGAAAATAAATGGATCCCTCAAATTCTGTATTTAGATAGGGTCTTGCTATTTAAGTGTACCTATATAGTTTTATTTTCGAAAAAACGCGATTTTACACACAAAAAACTATTTATGATAACCTTCTGTCTGCTCTCATGATGACAATTTCGTATATCGCCATCTCATGAATTTTTATGGTACTTATATTGTTGCCGATGGATTAGAATTAACTGCTACCTCAAAATTTTGTGAGATGGCGCTATGTATGGCATTATAGAAATGTTGGATGCTTTTATTTTGGTTACACCAAGAATATGGTTCATTTTTCATTTGTAGTTAATATTAGCACATTCCAATAAACGTCAACGTGATGAGACAAAAATGAGAACGGAAATGAAATAATCTCTTCTGAGTGTCAGTTTTTCTATAATTTTTTGATTATTAGACACAAGATGAACTGACCATTCGACTGACACGGAGACGGAAATGAGAACTGAGACGATCGTGTAAAATGTATTACAGATTTAAGTGTTTTGTACATTTTCGGAACTGTTAGAAGAATAAATTTCTGTGAAATTCTAGAAATATCTACTGAATATCTTTCCAAAATATTATTAAAAAATTAAATGTTTGAATTTTAACCATGACTATAATTTAATCGATGGCGCAGTGTTTCTCCACACAGCGGCTTCATCAGATATAACTGGATGGTATCACAGTCTTTATAAATACGATAACAATACTATTGACCATTTTCAAACACGTGATTTTGAGGTCCGCCATGTTGGCTGGAGGACAAACAGTTGTAAATATAACCATTTACGACTATCTGTGTTCTGAGTTGTTTGTTTACGTTTATTGAAAGTAAAAGTATTAAAAAAACTTTGAATCATAAATTTATATTGAAAATGGAAAGAAGTACTTATTATCAATCACTTCCTGCCGATATTAAGAGCCGCTACGATCAGAAAATCAAAATTATTGATGATATAGACCCCTATCTCTTGGAGTGCAGTTCTCAAGAATTGATATCATTGTCATTAATTCCAGTAATATCCATCAACGATATGGTTAATTATTTTATCCTCACCCACAGTTTTTATACTGGACAGCAAATGAAAGCATATAAAAAGCTTGCAAGGTATTTTAATGATATTCAATAGGTTTATTCTCATACTAATCAGTGTTCTTAATTGTTATAACTAAAAGTAAACCTTATATTTCAGGTGAAACATTCACTACGTCTTAAGGAAAAACCTCTGAATTCATGGGTTATTATCCTAACTGACGGTAGTATTTCCAGTGGAAATTGCACTTGTATGGCAGGCTTAGGAGAAGTGTGCAGTCATATAGCAGCAATTGTTTTTCTTCTTCACACCCGCTCTCAGTCTAAGGATGAAGAAGCGTGTACCTCAAAGCTGGCAATGTGGCCTGTCTATATCTATATGATATGTCTATATCTTCATATTGTTCCTCCAGAAAAAATAAATATACTTTCATGAAGGTCCTAATTTGCTGTCATATAACAATTACTGCAAAATCACTAGATACCTGCTCTACTTGCTTTTTTCGTTTAACCGAACGTTTAAACCTGCTGACTTGACTTTTACCAACAGGATTGGCAATTGTGTACCCCATATTTTGGGTTGGAATCCAGTCAGGGTTGTCTTTATCCAATAACTCTGCAGGAGTCCCTGAAAAATATTTTAAATAAAGAGTTCATCTTTTTTCACTTATTCAAGTAAACTTACCTGTTATAAAATGTTTAGAACAGACTCTTGCATATTTCATTTGATTTTCACTAAAAGGTCCCCTTTTCAATGCTTTAATCCATCTCTCTTGCCTTTCTCGTGATACAGCATTTGAATAATCACCAGCATTGAGGACAGCAGGGATTCTATGAAATCTCACTTTGTCTCGGTTTCCTCTCATACCACAATTAACCACGGCACAAAACGATGGCTTCTTCTCTAATAAACTCCAACAATAATGAAATAATCAGAAAAAAACTTTAAATTCGACAAACAACTGAAAAAGTTATGAAACTTAAATGACAGTTCAGCATAACTGTTTGCATAACAATGGTTTGTTTGTCCTCCAGGCAAAATGGCCGAAATTGCGTGACGTCATATGAAAATGGTCAATAGATCAGCGTTTCCTAACCTCATTCAGCCAAGGAACTCTAGGAATCAAGCGCAATTATCAAGGATCCCCTTAGTAAAAAAAAACAGGAATGAATTTCGGACCATTTCTATTAGTATCTACCTACTTTACATACAAAAAATACTTTTTTATAAAAAATACTTATTTTGTTTTCGTTATTATGAATGTGTTAGCATACGATTGTTGATGTTAAGGTTGGTTTTTTACGACTGAATTATTGATATTCGGGTTGAAGTTACTTCAAAGTTGTATTCCCAAATCCAAATTGTATTCCACTTTTAATCTGTTCCTGTATTTGATTTAGTATTTACAAAAGCAGAAAATGCCTTTTCACAGAGGTATGTGCTTGAAAAAAGCAGTAAATATTTCAGTTCTTCTTCTGAGATTTCCTCGTAAACTTTCATCACATATACCTACTCAAAAGCTTGATAAAAAGAAATACCTATCTATGTTGAAGGGTATGATATCCAATTCGCTTTGTACTTCAGTTGGCAACATTGCTCCACTAGATGATTTCAACAACGCTATCAGTGTATTAAATTGATTAATGTTTTTTGAATTGTACGATTTATCCAAATGTGAAAACTTGTCAGCATCATTAAAAATTCGTCGTAAGCTTGAAAGATATTGCTATCTCTCCCTATGAATTTATTATTGTCAAATAGCCCTGAGATAGTAGAAGTGATGCACTTGAAGCCATTAAAATTGATTGATGATGACAGCTCAAGGTCATAAATCATGGCCGGTCTATTGTTCCTATTGTGCGGTACAGTCTTTTGTTAGACCAGGTGTTCCTATTGTGCGGTGCAGTCTTTTGTTATACCCGATCTATTGTTAGACCAGGTGCGCATTGTTTGGGGCAGATGTTAGGGCAGGACCGTATTAACTAATGATTGAGGGTCGTGAGAATTGAATATTTTTTCAAATTTAGACCAAAATTCGTAAATCGTATGAAATCCACCCCTGACATTAGTTATTCAACGGGTGCAGGTATTTCTAAGAAAACACACACAAAAGGTTGACGCGAATATCTCTTTACAAAATCGTATGAATTCATAGAAATCCATCGCTAGCATTAGATAAATTATTCGACATAGGTGGGTAGGTATTTCTTTTACAAAATCTAGGGAGCCGTGTGATTTCATACCTTATGATATTACTTACGAGCATATAAGGATTGTCAAATATCAAACTCTCATTTATAATAATAAATTTCACACAGTTCTATGTTCAATCAAATCTCTTTAGATGTAATCACGAACAAAAATCTGAAATTTCATAAAACCTATTAGGTAATTATATGAATATAAATAATTAAATGAATTTATGATTCCTGGATACCCTTTACTAATGATTTGTACATATATTCAATTTGGTGAGATTGAATAATTTATTGAACTTTTGTCATATTTTTTTATGGAAGAACAAAATAACTTAAGTAACTCTTTTCCTATAAAATGCATGAAATCCACCAGATCAATCAAATTTTATTTCTTTGATTGGACAGAATGCGAAATTTTTTATTATAGATCGCATATTTTCTTTTTTCTGTTTAATTTTATGTATACCACAAGCTTCAATTTGAAGCGTAGATAAAAAAAAATGTCATTTACCTGGAATGAAAAA
This sequence comes from Cynegetis impunctata, assembly GCA_030704885.1. NCBI lineage: Eukaryota > Metazoa > Arthropoda > Insecta > Coleoptera > Coccinellidae > Cynegetis > Cynegetis impunctata. Next base: position 224,069 of record JARQZK010000769.1, read on the forward strand.
ATATTTTTCCTTTAAATATTCTACAGATGTAATTACGAACAAAGATCAGAAATTTCACAGAACTTATTAGGTATTATATGAATAAAAATCATTTATTGAATATATGATTCCTGCATTCGAATATAAATAATTAATTGAATTTATGATTCCTGGATACCTTTTACTAATGAGTTGTACGTATATACAATTTGGTGAGATTGAATAATTTATTAAACTTTTGTCATATAAGATTCACGAATTTTTTTATGGAAGAACAAAATAACTTAAGTATCTCTTTTTCTATAAAATGCATGAAATTCATCAGATCAATCAGATTTTATTTCTTTGATTGGACAGAATGCGAAATTTTTTATTATAGATCGCATATTTTCTTTTTCTGTTTAATTTTATGTATACCACAAGCTTCAATTTGAAGCGTAGATAAAAAAAAATGTCATTTACCAGGAATAAAAAAATATTTTTCCTTTAAATATAAAAAATGTCATTTACCTGGAATGAAAAATATTTTTCCTTTAAATAATCAAAACAAAAGTTTAATTATTCTCTCTCTTAGTTGGAAATATCAAAATATTTCTAAAACTTCATCTATGTAAATGAAACTAAATTCACTTTATCTTTTAACAATCGGGATTACACAGTTACATCCAACGAAATTAATTTCTGGTCTCCCTAACTGAAATAAAGATATCCGTTAATTATAAACATACAATACAATAGTACCTAGTTCTCCAAAATGAAATTGATGCATTACATATTGCTTTAATCATTTATATTGGCCAAACCGATAAACCAATCAATAGAAATTATAAAAAACTTATTGAATCAAATCTTTACAGATGTAATTACGAACAAAGATCAGAGAATACTTATTAGGTATTATATGAATAAAAATAATTTATTGAATATATGATTCCTGCATTCATTGTATAAATGATTTGTCCATGCATTCAATTTGGTGAACATCGAAATTAAATAACTTATGCAATTTTTATAAGATTCATGAAATTTTTTATGGAAGAACAAAATAACTTAAGGAACTTTACTACAGAAAATTTTTTTATCTAATCACAAACCTTTTTATTTGAAACACTAAATTATTAAAAAAGTGTAATTTGAAAATTCATTTAAATGCATTATAACAGGTCTCTCATACTAGGGGGAAAAAAAGCGTACACGTATAAATTTTTAAAAAACCTAAATCCCATGTGTGATAAATCAGTTGTGAATATCGTATATTATTACGATGAATGAAGGACAACTTTTTGAATAAAAAAAACTTTTCATATGAAATATAGACAAAACCTCCTAGTGTTTAAAAATTATGATACTAATACGATCAATATTATATAAATAAATTGATAGGAAGTTAAGTATTATGTATTTAATTCAACTTAGATTATAAATTATAACCCATACTTTGTATGAAGTAGTAATAAAGTTAAATTATTAATCCATTCTATTATTCTACATTGAAAATTTAATAATTTTATAATTGTATGCATACTTATAAACAATCACATACCTTGTCATGTCAAAAAAATCCCACAGACATCTATACTAAACGGATAAAATTGTTATTGAATATATGAGTCCTACATTCATCGTATAAATGATTTGTCCATGCATTCAATTTGGTGAACATCGAAATTAAATAACTTATGCAATTTTTATAAGATTCATGAAGAACAAAATAACTTAGGGAACTTTATTACAGAAAATTTATTTATCTAATTACAAACCTTTTTATTTGAAACACTAAATTATTTTAAAAAAATGTCAAATATTAGGAGTAAATAAAACGTAGACGCTAAATGTATACGATTGATGAATATCTTAAAATCATAACATTACTAGAAATACTGTTTTAGAAAATATAAACATGTATTCGATTAGGAAAGAATAAAATATAGAGGATAAACATATCCAACGATAAGTATATTTTTATGAAATAAAAGAATTCTTTTTGAATATAAATAATTTTATTTGAATTTAGAACTCTACATATGAAAAACGCTGTATAAAATGGTGCTCAATGTTTTTTCTGAGAAATTGTTCAATTACTTACGCAATTATTAAATCTGGTAAAACATATGAATTACATAACTTGCTTGTGAAACATAAAACTACTTTTTGAAAGATATGAAACTTTATTACCAAATTTGGCAGAAAGTTCATAAAATATATTTCACAACTTGAAAAGTTGGGTAGGCTATCGAAATTTTCAGGAAGCAGACGTCTTTTATTAAATTGTACCGAATAAATTTTAGATTCTGGTTGCTACACTATATGACTTTTTAGGAAGTTTTTCCCGTTGATCGCAAAAACTGTTGAAAAAGATTTTCCGAAATATCATTACATACCTTTGAAAGTACTATTCCATATATTTAGTTTTGATCATTACTACAATTAGATGACCATCAGCTATTTTCTAGTTTTAATTTCAAAAATTGAATTTACGTATTCTGCAAATAACCCGTCCTTTTGTTTCTTGAAAAATCAAAATTGATATGATTGAAACTTTTTTTCGTATACATGAAACGGTTCGAATGCTTAAATAGACTTTATGGAACTTTTTTTTCATATAAGATTCACAAAATTTTTTATGGAAAAAACAAAATAACTTTGCATGCAATAAGATGCCTGAAATTTTTTTCATCAGATTTTATTTCTTAAGACTTGCTCAGGGAACGCATTCATAAGTGAAAAAAATTTGAATTTGTATTATTTTATCATTGACAGTTTACACGCGATCTAAGTTATATTTGATAAACTCACTAGAACGTATGCTAATCTGTGAAAAATGTTAGTATGTTTCTTTGCTATTATTGGTGGTTTCTGATGATGCCGTCCTCGCTGAATACGCTGATTGTTCACCTGCTTCCAAGTTGGTTGAAGTGAAGTGGAGGGAGTCTCTATGAACCAACCTTACCACTTTCGACTAGATATGCACGTTTCTGGTCGATCACAACAATAAAGCACTTGCACGTTTTCGATTAATGTTCACTGGTCCGTATTTATTCGGATTTATTGATCAATATCCGTATCGATGGATCAAATGTTAAGCGTTATAGAGTTGTGGACTGTATATGTACGTTTTTTATAGATAAACACCGTGGTGTATTTAGATATATATTTTATGTTAAAATTGAGATGATATATACCCAAGGGTGACTATTTGCAATAAAATGTTCTTTGTTAATGTCTCTTAGCGTCTCTCGTTCGTATTTTCGCTACCTGCTCCTACCATCGGACACCCTAAAAGCCAGAGCAGGGATAACAATTTTTCGCGTTCTAACTTATTTCTTCGTTCAAAAATATTTTTTAATCATCGCAACAGGTTTTTGTCCTGATGCGACACTTTTGCAAAAGATATCTGAGCGATGCAAAAAAAAATGTCGCATATGCATAGTTTAACTGTTGCGATGATTAAAAAATATTTTTGAACGAAGAAATAAGTTAGAACGCGAAAAATTGTTATCCCTGCTCTGGCTTTTAGGGTGTCCGATGGTAGGAGCAGGTAGCGAAAATACGAACGAGAGACGCTAAGAGACATTAACAAAGAACATTTTATTGCAAATAGTCACCCTTGGGTATATATCATCTCAATTTTAACATAAAATATATATCTAAATACACCACGGTGTTTATAAAAAACGTACATATACAGTCCACAACTCTATAACGCTTAACATTTGATCCATCGATACGGATATTGATCAATAAATCCGAATAAATACGGACCAGTGAACATTAATCGAAAACGTGCAAGTGCTTTATTGTTGTGATCGACCAGAAACGTGCATATCTAGTCGAAAGTGGTAAGGTTGGTTCATAGAGACTCCCTCCACTTCACTTCAACCAACTTGGAAGCAGGTGAACAATCAGCGTATTCAGCGAGGACGGCATCATCAGAAACCACCAATAATAGCAAAGAAACATACTAACATTTTTCACAGATTAGCATACGTTCTAGTGAGTTTATCAAATATAACTTAGATCGCGTGTAAACTGTCAATGATAAAATAATACAAATTCAAATTTTTTTCACTTATGAATGCGTTCCCTGAGCAAGTCTTAAGAAATAAAATCTGATGAAAAAAATTTCAGGCATCTTATTGCATGCAAAGTTATTTTGTTTTTTCCATAAAAAATTTTGTGAATCTTATATGAAAAAAAGTTCCATAAAGTCTATTTAAGCATTCGAACCGTTTCATGTATACGAAAAAAAGTTTCAATCATATCAATTTTGATTTTTCAAGAAACAAAAGGACGGGTTATTTGCAGAATACGTAAATTCAATTTTTGAAATTAAAACTAGAAAATAGCTGATGGTCATCTAATTGTAGTAATGATCAAAACTAAATATATGGAATAGTACTTTCAAAGGTATGTAATGATATTTCGGAAAATCTTTTTCAACAGTTTTTGCGATCAACGGGAAAAACTTCCTAAAAAGTCATATAGTGTAGCAACCAGAATCTAAAATTTATTCGGTACAATTTAATAAAAGACGTCTGCTTCCTGAAAATTTCGATAGCCTACCCAACTTTTCAAGTTGTGAAATATATTTTATGAACTTTCTGCCAAATTTGGTAATAAAGTTTCATATCTTTCAAAAAGTAGTTTTATGTTTCACAAGCAAGTTATGTAATTCATATGTTTTACCAGATTTAATAATTGCGTAAGTAATTGAACAATTTCTCAGAAAAAACATTGAGCACCATTTTATACAGCGTTTTTCATATGTAGAGTTCTAAATTCAAATAAAATTATTTATATTCAAAAAGAATTCTTTTATTTCATAAAAATATACTTATCGTTGGATATGTTTATCCTCTATATTTTATTCTTTCCTAATCGAATACATGTTTATATTTTCTAAAACAGTATTTCTAGTAATGTTATGATTTTAAGATATTCATCAATCGTATACATTTAGCGTCTACGTTTTATTTACTCCTAATATTTGACATTTTTTAAAATAATTTAGTGTTTCAAATAAAAAGGTTTGTAATTAGATAAATAAATTTTCTGTAATAAAGCTCCCTAAGTTATTTTGTTCTTCATGAATCTTATAAAAATTGCATAAGTTATTTAATTTCGATGTTCACCAAATTGAATGCATGGACAAATCATTTATACGATGAATGTAGGACTCATATATTCAATAACAATTTTATCCGTTTAGTATAGATGTGTGTGGGATTTTTTTGACATGACAAGGTATGTGATTGTTTATAAGTATGCATACAATTATAAAATTATTAAATTTTCAATGTAGAATAATAGAATGGATTAATAATTTAACTTTATTACTACTTCATACAAAGTATGGGTTATAATTTATAATCTAAGTTGAATTAAATACATAATACTTAACTTCCTATCAATTTATTTATATAATGTTGATCGTATTAGTATCATAATTTTTAAACACTAGGAGGTTTTGTCTAAAAAAGAAAATATGAGATCTATAATAAAAAATTTCGCATTCTGTCTAATGAAAGAAATAAAATCTGATTGATCTGATGAATTTCATGCATTTTATAGGAAAAGAGTTACTTAAGTTATTTTGTTCTTCCATAAAAAAATTTGTGAATCTTATATGAAAAAAAGTTCAATAAATTATTCAATCTCACCAAATTGAATATATGTACAAATGTATACATAAAATTAAACAGAAAAAAAAGAAAATATGAGATCTATAATAAAAAATTTCGCATTCTGCCCAATCAAAGAAATAAAATCTGATGGATCTGATGAATTTCATGCATTTTATAGGAAAATAGTTACTTAAGTTATTTTGTTCTTCCATAAAAAAATTTGTGAATCTTATATGACAAAAGTTCAATAAATTATTCAATCTCACCAAATTGAATATACAAATCATTAGTTAAAGGTAACCAGGAATCATAAATTCAATTAATTATTTATATTCATATAATTTCCTAATAGGTTTTATGAAATTTCAGATTTTTGTTCGTAATTACATCTAAAAAGATTTGATTGAATAACAGTTTTGATTGATAAGTTTATGAGTTTGGCCAATATAAATGATTAAAGCAATATGAATTGCATCAATTTCATTTTGGAGGACTAGGTACTATTATATGTTTATAATTACCGGATATCTTTATTTCTAATATTTTAGACGCTTTTATTCACAACAATCGTGGACATTAGTTCGGGTTTCTTCGGTAATTTTCGGAGATTGCACAATAACAGGTAAGCATGGAGGAATGGTGGGGGTCGTGGAAAGTAAAGTAATGTGGGTTTCTTACCTATATGAAAAAGTTTAACATTTATGTTCGTTCGATATTTTATATAGCGTTTTTCATTTGCATAGTTCTAAAGTCGAATACTATTATTTATATTTGAAAAGCAATCTCTTATTCCATATTTCAAACCAATATGCAATTTCAAGACAGTGTTATTATTATTTCTTTCTATTTCTACAGTGAAACATTCTAAAGAATCGTATTAGCATCATAATTTTTAAACACTAGGAGATTTTGTCTATATTTTATATGAAAAGTTTTTCTTATTCAAAAAGCTGACCGTCGTTCATCGTAATAATATACGATATTTACATCAATGATGGGGAGCGTAAAGGGGGTGTATAGGGATACCGTTAACATATATATATATATATATATATATATATATATATATATATATATATATATATATATATATATATATATATATATATATATATTATACACCCGATTAACTTGAAATTTGGCTACGTAGACACCCACAAGAGAGAGGTAGGATATGCAAATCCTATTCAAAACGTATTGTACGAACGTGTTTTTACAAAAAAAAATTAAATATTCCAGATGATATTCATGAAAAAATTTCATGAATCTTATAAAAATTGCATAAGTTATTTGCATGGATAAATCATTTATACAATGAATGCATGAATCATATATTCAATAACAATTTTATCCGTTTAGTATAGATGTGTGTGGGCTTTTTTTTGGCATGGCAAGGTATGTGATTGTTTAAAAGTATGCATACAATTATAAAATTATTAAATTTTCAATGTAGAATAATAGAATGAATTAATAGAATGAATTAATAATTTAACTTTATTACTACTTCATACAAAGTATGGGTTATAATTTATAATCTAAGTTGAATTAAATACATAATACTTAACTTCCTATCAATTTATTTATATAATATTGATCGTATTAGTATCATAATTTTTAAACACTAGGAGGTTTTGTCTATATTTCATATGAAAAGTTTTTCTTATTCAAAAAGCTGTCCGTCATTCATCGTAATAATATACGATATTTACAACTGATTTATCACACATGGGATTTAGGTTTTTTAAAAATTTATACGTGTACGCTTTTTTTCCCCCTAGTATGAGAGACCTGTTATAATGCATTTAAATGAATTTTCAAATTACATTTTTTTAATAATTTAGTGTTTCAAATAAAAAGGTTTGTGATTAGATAAATAATAAAATTTTCTGTAGTAAAGTTCCCTAAGTTATTTTGTTCTTCCATAAAAAATTTCATGAATCTCATAAAAATTGCATAAGTTATTTAATTTCGATGTTCACCAAATTGAATGCATGGACAAATCATTTATACAATGAATGCAGGAATCATATATTCAATAAATTATTTTAATTCATATAATACCTAATAAGTATTCTCTGATCTTTGTTTGTAATTACATCTGTAAAGATTTGATTCAATAAGTTTTTTATAATTTCTCTTGATTGGTTTATCGGTTTGGCCAATATAAATGATTAAAGCAATATGTAATGCATCAATTTCATTTTGGAGGACTAGGTACTATTGTATTGTATGTTTATAATTAACGGATATCTTTATTTCAGTTAGGGAGACCAGAAATTAATTTCGTTGGATGTAACTGTGTAATCCCGGTTGTTAAAAGATAAAGTGAATTTAGTTTCATTTACATAGATGAAGTTTTAGAAATATTTTGATATTTCCAACTAAGAGAGAGGATAATTAAACTTTTGTTTTGATTATTTGAAGGAAAAATATTTTTCATTCCAGGTAAATGACATTTTTTATATTTAAAGGAAAAATATTTTTTTATTCCTGGTAAATGAAATTTTTTTTTATCTACGCTTCAAATTGAAGCTTGTGGTATACATAAAATTAAACAGAAAAAGAAAATATGCGATCTATAATAAAAAATTTCGCATTCTGTCCAATCAAAGAAATAAAATCTGATTGATCTGATGAATTTCATGCATTTTATAGAAAAAGAGATACTTAAGTTATTTTGTTCTTCCATATAAAAATTTGTGAATCTTATATGACAAAAGTTTAATAAATTATTCAATCTCACCAAGTTGTATATACGTACAACTCATTAGTAAAAGGTATCCAGGAATCATAAATTCAATTAATTATTTATATTCGAATGCAGGAATCATATATTCAATAAATGATTTTTATTCATATAATACCTAATAAGTTCTGTGAAATTTCTGATCTTTGTTCGTAATTACATCTGTAGAATATTTAAAGGAAAAATATTTTTTCATTCCAGGTAAATGACATTTTTTTTATCTACGCTTCAAATTGAAGCTTGTGGTATACATAAAATTAAACAGAAAAAAGAAAATATGCGATCTATAATAAAAAATTTCGCATTCTGTCCAATCAGAGAAATAAAATTTGATTGATCTGGTGGATTTCATGCATTTTATAGGAAAAGAGTTACTTAAGTTATTTTGTTCTTCCATAAAAAAATATGACAAAAGTTCAATAAATTATTCAATCCCACCAAATTGAATATATGTACAAATCATAAGTAAAGGGTATCCAGGAATCATAAATTCATTTAATTATTCATATTCATATAATTACCTAATAGGTTTTATGAAATTTCAGATTTTTGTTCGTGTGAAATTTATTATTATAAATGAGAGTTTGATATTTGACAATCCTTATATGCTCGTAAGTAATATCATAAGGTATGAAATCACACGGCTCCCTAGATTTTGTAAAAGAAATACCTACCCACCTATGTCGAATAATTTATCTAATGCTAGCGATGGATTTCTATGAATTCATACGATTTTGTAAAGAGATATTCGCGTCAACCTTTTGTGTGTGTTTTCTTAGAAATACCTGCACCCGTTGAATAACTAATGTCAGGGGTGGATTTCATACGATTTACGAATTTTGGTCTAAATTTGAAAAAATATTCAATTCTCACGACCCTCAATCATTAGTTAATACGGTCCTGCCCTAACATCTGCCCCAAACAATGCGCACCTGGTCTAACAATAGATCGGGTATAACAAAAGACTGCACCGCACAATAGGAACACCTGGTCTAACAAAAGACTGTACCGCACAATAGGAACAATAGACCGGCCATGATTTATGACCTTGAGCTGTCATCATCAATCAATTTTAATGGCTTCAAGTGCATCACTTCTACTTGAGATGATACTTTGGATCCCCAAACTCGCGGACCCCGTAGGTCTGAGGACCATAGGTTGAGGAACACTGTATAAATAATCCTTCGAGAAAACTTGTCGTCCAAAATCGCAATCATGATTTTTTCGCAACTGCACGAAAAAATAGTGCACCGAACATGTTGCCTACTCGTCCAAAAAACAATAATAGGTATTTTCAAGACTTTTCACTTAAATTATTATTACAATCAAAACCACGATTCTGTTACAAATATCTCTATTTTTTTATTTTTATTATATAAACTGTACACAAAACATCATCATCATCTTTGTCTGTGGTTAAAGTTGTGGATTGATTCCGCTACTGATACATATCAGAATTAAATTTTGCACACATAGCTTTGCTAGGCTCAAATAATTTACAGCAAATCTCATTTATTGCAAAGTGAGATCTAATAGAAACAACTGAATTTAACATTTTTAGTATAATTTTGCTTCTAATTTTTGTTAACAATATTGATCAATAAAAATATCCTCTCCACGAATGCATTGGATGGCGGTAAGCTTAGACGAGCAAATGTAAATAGAGCCGCATTTTTTAAATCTATAACTTTCCTCCAAAAAATATTAGGGTTATCAGAGACTGATTCACCAAACATCTCTTGCCAAAAATAAGTGGCAGCTCAGAAAATTTTGGTCTTTGGACTGGATTTAAAATTATAGCAGGACAAAAACTTCTTATCTGCCGAAAAACATTTAAATGTGAGGGTATGCGTTTGATTAATTCAAGTAAAAGTACTTGAATAAAATCCACACATTTTCCTTTTTTCTTCAACCTCTCCAGATAAAATATTATTAGCCCTTAATTTATTTTCAAGCTTAGAGTATTATATTTTACGTAAGTGGAAATACAAACGTAACTTAAAACGACTAAGTGCAAACAAGTGACAAAGCAAGAGAGAGAATATACTTGGTTATCTATTTATAAGCTATTTGTTTTATTTATTTAGATTTTTCTATGAGAAATTTTTCATTTATTATTTTCCATTAGAATAAATTTTTTTATTCTTCCAAAAAAAAAAAGACAGAAAAGCTGTATATTTCTGTATTTTTTTCACGTATATTTATCTTAGTACTTCGTAAAAACCAAGCCCCCTCTAGAATTTGTTTAACCGCCTCTAGAAAGCAGTGGAGGCTACGGCCTTGCTTGCGCTCATAGTTTTAAAACGTTTTTAACCGTACTTGGTACAAATACACTACCAAGTATCGGATAATCCTGAAGGTCCTGATCAGGATAATGGGACAAACTGTTCAATTGATTGCATTGCTATCTTTCCTAGATAAGTTTGCAAAGTTTCAATTCAATCCGATATTTTGAAGGATTTGAAAATCACGTTGAAAGATTTCTATACATAGATACATGCAAAGCTAATAAAAGCGCGTTAAAAAGAAAATAAATTCATTAAACATAGAGATGTAATTATTCATTTGTTTGGCTGAATGTTATTTTGTTTCAAAATTGTGATGAATTACGAAATAATTTACGCGTAAGATAAAATTCCAGAATATTAACAAAAAAACCAATAATTTGATTTTGTAACTTCCAATGAAATATTTTATGGGAAAATACGACTAAAAAAAAGAATCAATTCATTGCTTTTTCATCGAGTATAGGGAATCCCTAGGAAAGTTAAACTTCGCGGTTGATTGAACGTTGTCAATGTTATCATCTTATACCACATCTCATTCTTTCATTAAACTCTTTCATCAGTTTTGTCAATCCGAGTGTCCGAGATAAATTCGCAGACGAGTGCCAGTAGTACTCAGAAGTTGTCCTGATGGGGTTTCCAGTTAGCCGAACTTGTACAGATTAAATTGACGTCGTAGAAGCAGCGTTGTGTCCCGTTATCTGTGATAAGTACGTAGGAGAGACATCAGAGTGACCTGGGATAGTGATATCAAGGTTGAAGTGTTAATTTGCAGAATTGACTCATTCAAGTATGCATCCAAAAACATTGTTGTTATTGATATTGTGCTCTGTTGTGTGCAAAGTGTACGCAGGTTAGTTAAGTTCTAAGTGCATGAAGAAACTGGTTATATTCTTCATTTTATTTGAATATCGAAGAGGCATGATATTTATTTCAACTTCAACTTTTAGTATCACGAAATTAACAAACTTGTTTTTCTGAGAAAAGTGTAGAATATTTATTATTCATTTTTTTCAGCGATAACAGATGTCTGAAGGTTATCGAAAGGTTGTTGTGACGTTTCGTCAGAAAATTCGTGACATTATCATTACATTCCAGAGTACCAAATTAGTTTGACATGAAAAACCTTTCAAAACTTGAATATTTTAAATTTTCGATTGTTACATATATATATATATATATATATATATATATATATATATATATATATATATACATATATATATATATATATATATATATATATATATATAATATATATATAATATATATATATATATATATATATATATTATATATATATATATATATATATATATATATATATATATATATATATATATATATATATATATATATATATATATATTATATATATATATATATATTTTGATATATATATATATGTATATGTATATGTGTGTGTGTGTATGTGTTCGTGTAGGTGTATGTAAATGTGTATGTGTATGTATATATATATATATATATATATATATATATATATATATATATATATATATATATATATATATATATACAGGCCGTTTCTTTTATCATGTGGTAACATTGCTATATGCTAAACTGTAACAGATATGAAGACGATTAAATCTACGGAGACTTGCGCCGTTCCCGAGTTATACAGGGGAAACAGAAAATGGCGTTTTTGTTTTTTTACGAATAGAATTGTTATTCCAGAAAATATAAAAAAATGGAAGAGAAAATTTTTATTGTATTCAAAATGTACTATAACCATGTAAGAATAAATCTTAGATTGAACGTTTCGCCACAACACTGCCATCATCAACTTTTTTTTTTCGAATATGGACCAGTCTTTTTCATTGCAAATATTAATGAAACGATAAAATCATAATTCAGTGGTATATCACAATCGATATTTTTATAGCGTTTCATTCAAAATAAGCAACAATTTTTAATTACGGTCTTGTTAGTTCCTCTGTACCTAAATAGTTTTGATTTCTTCAAAACTTGTTCAACTATTGGCATTCTTCAAACATTAGCCAATAATTTCAATAGGAAGATGATGTGGCAATTTTCTAGCATGATGGGGGATATTACATGCATATCTGATTTTTTTTTGAAATGGTCTATATTTATACTAGGCGTCGAAAAAACTTTATCCTTTATGTATCCCCAGATAAAAAATCTAATGGATTGAGGTCTGGAAATCGAGCTGGCCAGGCAATAGGTAAATTGTTTCCAATCCATTTTGTTGGGAATATTGCATCTAAATGATCCCTTTTCCAGAGAAGACAAATACGAATATTCGTAATGTTGGGGTATCTTCTCATCGAAATTATTGGCTAATGTCTGAAGTATGCCAAGAGTTGAATAAGTTTTGAAGCAATTTACAAAGGAACTAACGACAGGACAGTAATTAAAAATTGTTGTCACTGATGATGCTAGTTATTTTATAGGAAACGCTTTAAAAGTATCGAGTGTGATACACCATTGTGAATTTTTCGCTTTATCAATATTTGCAATGAAAGAGACAGGTCCGTATTCGAAAAAAAAAGTTGATGGTGGCCGTGTTGACACGAAACGTTTGATCTAAGATTTGTTCTAACGTCGTTATAGTACATTTCAAATACAATAAAATATTCTTCTTCCATTTTTTTATATTTTCTGAAATAACAATTCTATTCGTAAAAAACCGAACACGCCATTTTCAGTTTCTCCTGTATAACTCGGGAACGGCGAAAGTCCCCGTAGATTTAATAATAGTTACTTTTTTTCCTTTTTAAATATATATCACTTGGTCCAGGAGGGTCAAAACTGCA
>JARQZK010000769.1:242500-250000 GCA_030704885.1 Cynegetis impunctata
CGGGCGTTAGCATCTATATAACGCACTTGGTATATATATACTTTTGCTATTTGAAATAAAGATACGATTTATGATCTATCATAGTCCGATTGAATCGCTCGTGGGCTCTCTGGATGTAGAGGTTCTCCACTTACTACAAACTCGTATTATGAACAGAATATAACCTTTTTCTAGATGACGATGTTCTTCCATCGGATACATCGAATTTGCTAGAATATCTATATACTATTGCTATTTGAAATATAGATATGATTTATGATTTATCATAGTCCGATCGAATCGCTCGTGGGCTCTCTGGATGTAGAGGTTCTCCACTTACTACAAACTCATATTAAGAACAGAATATAACCTTTTTCTAGATGACGATGTTCTTCCATCCACTACATCAAATTTGCTACCTGATACTTCCGACTGCGGGATTGATACTGGTAAGCGAATAGTTGGTGGTGAAAGCACTGAACTAGATGAGTTTCCTTGGATGGCCTTACTTTCGTACGAATTACGTAAGTATATCTTCAGAATATCCGTGATGTCAATATTCTACCTAAATTGACAATGGTATTAAATGAAATATTGCTAATAAAATAATGGATACATGATTCCCAAAAGACATACCTACTCTTAGAATTTATTTGAATCAACGAATATTTGTTTGTTATTTAAGTTTAAAATGTAGTATCGGGGATTTATTTGATATTTTAAGAATATTGAAACTGAGAATGTTCGAAGATTTTTATTTCAATTTATTTTATCAATAGCTTTTCATAAAGTGCTTTTACATTATTTTCAACGTAAGCGAAAAAACTTCAGCATATATATATATATATATATATATATATATATATTATAAATATATATATATATATATATTATAAATATATATATATATATATATATATATATATATATATATATATATATATATATATATATATATATATATATATACGTTTAGTGAATGTTCAAAGATGGCCTAGAGATTTCGAATTAAGTGTTGACCTTAACAAAAAACTTTCAATGGTTTCTATTTATGCAGAACTTATTAATAGACTAAAATTTATTTAGTTGACTAACATTGAATAATTATGATGAAATTATGTACAAAGATGATCAGGTCTGAGAGTCGTAGATTCATATATTAACATAAAAATCTCATATAATCTGTGAAACATTTCGTAAAAATGATGTAGTATATGAACAACTTGGCGAATCAGTGATTAGATATAGTATGGAATTTTGTTATTGTTCATACAATCTTCTATATAGACACTTGAATCTGCGTTCAAATATAACTAACCGTCATACATGTACTAAAATTATTTCTTAAGCTTTTTGTCGTTAGAGTATATGGTTGCAAAAATAATTTTATATTTCCATTTAACTTAGTTGAATAACATTGAGCATTGAATATTAGTACCTATATTATTCAACGAGCGGTGATGTAGGTCATAACTCACGCAGATGAAGTTTGCAGCTCGTGCTGTACTCAAATGAGTTATGACCATTACCGCAAGTTGAATACTATACTTTATCTACGACTATAACTATAAATACTAAGATACAAATACAAATTCACAATAATTAGGTAGTATTAAGTTAATTTGAAAACGTCAGAATTATTCAAGTGACAATAGGAAGACATTTTGTGAAATATTTAGATTTATTTTCGAATGTAGTTGCTACAAAATTCCGTATTTTATAATCAGTGTAAGTATTTATTGGGATTTTGAGTACATTAGAGTTATATCTTTATGACAATGACAGTTCATTCATTTCGAACTTCTCGACTAACCTTGTTGTTTCCTATAGTTGACGGTCGACAGCTATTTGGATGTGGGGGTGTTCTTATAAGCAAAAGATATGTCCTGACTGCAGCGCATTGTTTGAAGGGCAAAGGTCTCCCAAAAACGTGGAAACTGTGAGTATACACTTTTAATTCATTAATTCTGTAAAGAGCTTTATATATTAGTTATATTTTCATATTTTATTGAAGCTCCTAGTTTAGTTTTTTCAGATTAAGTGATATTATTTTGATTGAACAAAAACAGGAATTACTTTAAAGTAAAGTAACACGGTTGTATATTACCGATCGTTCCTAATTTTTTCATTTATTTATGTGATATATTTCACAGTATTATTTTAGGAAAGTAAACATTTTAGTTAATTTTTTATAAATGTGATGAAACAAACAATTCATGTGTAACAACTCAAAAGCCATAGAATACTGGCTCTCGGATATGTTGTTCATAATTAATTTACACATCTGTTCCCATCGCTTCGAATTTTTCCCCATCTACCATCCAGCCACTTCCATCTTCAATGTTTAAAGATCCCAAAATTTTGACCTACCCAATTTTCAAAAGTATTGTTTTGCATCAAAAACAGCTTCAAATACCAAGTTTCACCTCATGTGGTCTGATGGGGGCCCAAATGTAACGGGATATATATATATATATATATATATATATATATATATATATTTATTTATTTATTTATTTATTTATTCACTTAATTTTTTTGATGTCACGGAGAATAATGTTGAAGCAGCTATTAAGACGCTGAAAACGTCTAATTCTTCTGGTCATGATGAAATTCCCATGTCCATAAGAAAAATGTATCCACATAATATGTAGTCCCCGCATATCTTATGAATTGTGCAAGGACCTCTGCTCTTTATTGTTTCTGTGAACTCTCTCTGCTACATAAAGCCTTCAGCTAATTGTAGAACAATCATTTATGCTGACAACAGCAATTTCTTGGTTATGGTCTTTTATCCAGGCGGGTAGAGATATGGTTTCGGCTGTAGATGAGTGGTGTAAAGTTAATGGTCTCATTCTAAATCATAGCAAAACTCAGGGTATCTTCTTCTGCGGTAGCCAGTCGGTGGAAGGCTATCCTAGCTCTTTTTGGTCTTGGTAGTAGTACTATCACCTTGGAGGACTCAGCTGATTTCTTGAATGCTGCTTTAGACAAACACCTACTGTGGGATCGTCATGTGCTTAATTTGAGGAAGACCCTGAACTCTTCTGCTTATATGTTTATCATGATCAGAAGTAAGTTGGAGGCTCCACTTATGGGAATTCTCTACTTCGTTTCCAATCTGATCTACCTTATGGAATTATCTGTTGGGGCAGAGCTGACGAAATGTTTCTTATTCAAGGAAGGTTCTTGAGGATAATGTGCAGGTTGGGCTTTCGAGAATCCTGTCGTGGAGTTTTTAAATCCAACAGAATACAAACAGTATATATTCATTTATCGTCTTCTGTCTTCCTCAAGTTACGAGAAAGTTATTTTTTGCCATATGTTGATGGGAATAATACTAAACAAGTTCATCCCTTCCTCTTTCCAATCCATGGTACTACTAGATTTGAAAGGGGACCTCTCTACGGCCGTCCGTTTGTTTAATATGCTTCCTAAGCATTTACACGTTATTGAAGATTTTGTGTTATTTAGAAAGCGCATTTACAATTTTATATATATATATATATATATATATTTATATATATATATATATATATATATATACCGGGTGTCCACGGAAGGTGGCTCGCCCCTATAACTTTTTTGTTTTCAGAGATAATGAAATAAAATTTAGAGAATCTGTTTGATGCATAACACTGCATTTTTTGACAAGTAACTCAACTTGATGCAATTTCCGGTTTCACCGGAAGTGACATAAACTTTTGATTTTTAAATGGGACACCGGGTATATTTTCAGTTTTTATGTCTCCATATGACATTTAGAATACAACCATGTATCATTTGTTACTTTTTGTAACCTTTTTTTTATTTTTTTTTCGAAATAAATTTTCATTCTAGAGTGCTATGGATGCGTTCAAATAACTAATTTCGGTCCTAAAATGTATGTTAAAATACAACTTCACTGTTTTCGATCAAAATGTTCTAGCTATGTGAAGTTTAATTTTAAAACTTTTATAACTATTTTTGTTCAAATGGCAACATGGTGGCTCGTCGGGTTAAAAAAAAAGATAATTTCATTACGATCAATTTGATACCGCACTCTAGGTATTAGGTTGAAAGAAAACTTTCGATAAAAACCTGAAATCACATTACCTTAGAACTTTCTTTAAATGAAGAATCTTATAGAGATTAAAATAACATTTGAAATCATCGAGCAGCCTGTGACCAACACAACTGAAACAAAGCCACGCCGACAAATCTACGTCCCTGGACGGCAAACAGGGCCATTTTAGGACCGGAATTATTTATTTGAACGCATCTATAGCCCTCTACAATAAAAACTTATTTCGAAAAAAAAATTGAACAATGGTTACAAAAAGTAGCAAATGATACATGGTTGTATTCTAAATGTCATATGGAGACAAAAAAACTGAAAATATACTAGGTGTCCCATTTAAAAATCGAAAGTTTATGTCACTTCCAGTGAAACCGGAAGATGCATGAAGTTGAGTTACTTGTCAAAAAACGCCCCCCCCCCCCCACCCCCCCCCCCCCCCCCCCCCCCCCCCCACCGCCCACCCCCCCCACCCCCCCCCCCCCCCACCCCCCCCCCCCCCCACCCCCCAGTCGCCCAAAAGCGCAACCGTGGTTGCGACATGTCGCAAACGGGGAAGTATTGGTAACAAGTATTTTTGCATATAAAATTCACTTATTCTAGTAGTTATTTCATACGTGTTTTGCTAAAAAAAAAACAATAGTAGGTATTTTCGGGACTTTTTACTTAAATTACTATTAAAATAAAAACCACGATTATGTTACAAATTTAATATCTTTGTTTTTATATAAACTGTTTATATCATCATCATCTTTGTCCGTGGTTGAAGTTGTGGATTGGTTCTGCTGCAGATACATATCAGAATTCAATTTTGCATACAAAGCTTTGCTAGGCCATAAAATTCTTTACAGCAAATCTCATTTATTGCAAAGTGAGATCTAATAGACACAACTGAATTTGACATTTTTTAGCATCATCTTGTTTTACATTTAAAAATATTCATCAATGAAAATATAATCTCTATAAATACATTGGATGACGGTAAGCTTAGAAGAGTAAGTGCAAATAGAGCTAAATCTTTCAACATGATTTGGTTGGCTGCATTTTCGAAATCAATAACCTTCCTTCAAAAAATAATAGGGTTATCAGGGACCGATTCACCATATCACGGTATATAGAATATACCGTACTTTGACATTTCCCTACAGGTGTTTCTTTTTAGCACGAGCAAGTGACGGTAGTTGACTCAGTGATACCACCACAAAACTCAACCAGTGCTGAATAAAGAGAATCGAATACATCGAATTGATAATCGAGTGCAAATATCGTCGAGACGATAAGTAACTAAATATGAACAGAGTATAGAGTATGAAGGCACAATTCACGGCATTATAAATCGCACAATTTGTGACTTGCGATATTGGCAAATCTCTAGTGCCAATTTAAATTTAAAAGTAGCCCAATTTGCAATAAATCGCCCGATCTGGTCACCCTGATCAGAAATCAACTTAAGTCGCACACGCTTGCAACGGACTACGCTTGAGCAAGCGTGTACTTGCTGGTAGCGAGCAGTGTGAGCGGCGACGGACAAGTCACCACTTGTTTCTGTCGCTTACCTACAGATTTTGTTTGTATGTCCACGCCTGCGTACACTTACACAAGCGTGCCTCCAATATGAATGTACCCTAAGTCTCTAATAAGTTTCTCGTCTCTCAAACGACAGTTTTATTGAGTTCCACTTCGTCATTTATTGGATTATTTTCAACATTGTTTCACAAAATTTCAGATTCTGTAAAACATAATGTTGAGTATATTGTTTAATTTGTAATTTATTAGGTTGTTTGAATGCATGTTAAGAGTTTTGTGATGCGCAGTTACATATCTATAAGTACAAATTAAGCTCGAATTGTCAATTGAAAATGCAGAGTCATACCCTTGACCGAGCTAGTTAGTGGAGTGGTTATGCTTGGTAACTAGCATTCGGGAGGTTCCAGGTTCAAATCACTGGGTCGACTAGTCTGCCATGAGTTTTCCTCAAAAGTTTCCTCATGGCGTAGGTAAGTCACTGCTTATCAAAGCGAATGCTGGGCAAGCATTCATTCTCTGAACCTCACCTTACCTCCTCTCTTCCATAAATTATCTCCAATCTAGCCTGCCCTTAATGCACTAGTACATACAAGTGTATCCTCTGATCTAGATAAAGGAACTCATTCCCACAACTCAAGCAGTCACACATACTTGAGAGGAGAATGAACCACGTGGCATTTCCTTCCTTCATTATTCTCTTTATAATTATGGCAATAAATTATGCAGAGAAAATTACTTGAGAAATATTCTGTGGCATGTTACCTTACAGCGTTTTCAATTATTAGAATCCCAATTTATGGTTAAATAGGCTTAATGCGTTTCTGACGAAAAAAATTTGATTCTTGTTTAATCTTTATCGAGTAAAGTAGTGGACTATTTTGAAACTTACTTAATTTGAAGAGTTTGAATATAAAAATCTATGAAATCGTATAATATCAAGGATTGCTGTTTAAACGCAACCAATGTTACTCTATGGTGTATATAAAGTCATCATTAAAAAGCATCATAATTGGCAGATGTGCATTACGCTAACAGCATAATGCTTGAAAGGTATTAGTAATAGTAAAAAGAGCTGAAAATTAATTTGGCGTAAATTCTAAATTAATAAAATATTTCTAATGTTTTGAGAAATTCGAATTTTGTGATGAAACGTTAACTGTTGAAAATTCCAACTCAAATTGCTAAGAAAGAACAAGAAAATATCAATACAATAAAGGCATGAATAATTCAAATGAATATATATATATATATATATATATATATATATATATATATATATATATATCTATATCATTTGTATTTATATATTATAAATTTATTGAAGTTTTTTTTTATCGATATGATTATGTATTTTTCAACAGACATAATCAATTCATAAAATTGGCATAGATGCTGTTCCCCGGTGAATCTACAACTGTTCTGTAGGTTCTCTCTTCTATCTGTCGATCACATCTGGAACATCTATTTTTTATTCCAGTAATTTGGAAACGAATTTTATATCAGATTTCAATTAGTTGTTTACAAATGTTTCTCGGGTACAATGTAAATACTTGACATTTCGTATTTTAGTGTGTTTGACAAGTGGCTTTACAAATTTCGTTGAAACTAAGGTAAATTACATTAAAGTTTGTCATGAAATTGAAATGAAAAGATCAACTACTATTATAATGGCGAAGAAGAAAATATCAATCAATATATATATATATATATATATATATATATATATATATAAATATATATATAAGGTACCTGAGACAAATAAGGCCCACCTAAGGCAAAACATTTTTTTTAGGAAAAACGACATACAAAGGAAAATAAAAATATATTGAACAACAAACTCATATTATATTCTAAGTAAAACATTAACTGAAACAAGTTAAAGAAAACGTAATATAATAAAAATCATAGATTCTAAAAACCATGTAAATGGGCCTTAT
>JARQZK010000769.1:255000-280000 GCA_030704885.1 Cynegetis impunctata
TATCAATTTTTTCCCAAAATCCCAGTCCAGGCATTCAACTGAGTTTGATTGCTGTTCTGTAGTACATTGCTTGCTATATGAACACACAAAAATTGTTTAAAACACTCTCTCTTCCGATATATTTTACCTTCCAATATGTTTTTAACATTAATTTCAACGCTGAATGAAAAGAATATAAATAAAATTGAAATTCCTTCAAAATGATGAGTCACTTGACAAACTGTGTGATTTAAGATTCTTGAATAATTTGCTATCTGTATTTTCTATGAAAATATATTCCATTTGAAAGTAAAATCGACCTCTTAAATTGAGAATATTCAAGAGGGACTGTTCAATTTACGCCATCCAGTATATTGTATTGAATATTAAACTATTCAGAACATCCATAATATTGTGTAAGAAACAGATTTAGAATATTCAACATTGTTTACAAACTTATTATTTTTTACGTTATACAAAATTAAGCCGCTTCATAGTCCTGAATAAAGTCTATAGTTTGGAGGAAAATGAGGAAACTGAATTACTTTGTGATAACTAATTGATGAAGAGAAGTATATACTATACATCTGAAGAAGCCACTATATATGGCGAAACAATTGTTTCGTAGTATAGTGATAATCGAAAACTGTGAAGTTTTATTTACATTAACTTTGTGATATATATGAAATATAATATTATGTAAAAGGATGCAATTTGCTCGCATCTGTAAAGAACATATATTCTTTAACTTATTTCCCGTATTGAACGGTGTTATACTTTAGCATACTCACTATATTATACTTGAAAATGTCTTAACCATGCGAAACATATGTAAAATTAGTTCTTAGTATGTTATTAAAATTACCATTAAGCCTATGTAGGTAATAGAAAATACGTTAATATAAATCACTTGTATTTGAATTTCAAACTCGAACTCGAATTTTTAAAGAACTTTGATGTTTTAAAGAAGGTGGTAAATTGTTGAATTATGTACCTTACGAAATGTTAATTATACGAGCCGATGAACTTTCCCGTTATAGAATTCGAATCTCATTAACGACCAACTAAATGAAAATGTTCTCAATAATTACCTGTAGTTGGATATATCAGAAAAACATCTTGAATTATTAATTAACTTAAGTTGCAAGCTTCGTCTCTGTGTCTTTGTCGAAAGGACCGGTTAGTCGTCAATTTAAGGTGTGATCTTGTTTGTTGATTTGTTACCTTTTGAAAAGAGCAGTAGGGATTCATTTTAAACTAAACTTGGATATGTGTAACTTTGTTTAGCAGTGATACCTGATTTTATATGATTCTTTCATCTCATTGCAACTTATCATTAATTGATACAAACGATATGATTCAAATAATAATAATTTTGGATGCCTTTTGTATTTAGTCTTTCATAATTATAAAATAGAAAACACAATTATATATTCAGAACATCTATCATTTCTTAATTATACAACAGAAGACTTAAATGCTTGTTCCTTTATT
The DNA here is from genome assembly GCA_030704885.1 of Cynegetis impunctata. Lineage (NCBI taxonomy): Eukaryota > Metazoa > Arthropoda > Insecta > Coleoptera > Coccinellidae > Cynegetis > Cynegetis impunctata. The sequence goes on from JARQZK010000769.1 coordinate 256,474, forward strand.
GTCATGAAACTTCATTTCTTTAAATTTGTTCATTTATTCAACCAATATAAACATGAAGAAAAGGAAAACCCCTTTATATATTCAAAATTCCATATGTTTATGGGTAGCCTACTTGGAATTACCCAAGACGAGGAAAAGTTTCTTAATTGTTTTTAACTCTAGAAAATATGAGCAAGGCAGATGCTGATGATAGACTTTCAGCTGAGCGTGCTGATGATAAATATGCAAATATATACGGCTTCAAATAGTTATTTATGTACCAAGTGCGTTATATATATCCTAACGCCCGATGGGCGTTAGGCTACGGTTATAGTGGATGTGTTTTCTGACGACCAACTAGTCGGACGTACACGTCAGAACTGTTCGTCAGACAGCGGTGGTTATAGTCAATGCGTATTTTGTTCTGTGTTCGCACCTAGACTGTCATTCGTAACTTACATAAAACATGGATATCAACAATAATAATTCTGAAGAATATTATCAGTATGTAGAAAGTCCGCTATTAGAAGTTTTATTACTGTCAGGAATATGTCAACAAAGTATTTATATCCAGACAAATTCAGAGTATCGCACGAAGTCGCATGAAAAATCAAATGCGTTTGAACGATTTCGTCGTTCTGACGACGTCGTACGATATCTGACGACCGATTCGCAAGCACTATAACCATAGTGATACATTATTATGTATTTGATTCATTCCTGCGCGATCTGACGTGTACGTCCGACTAGTTGGTCGTCAGAAAACGCATCCACTATAACCACAGCCTTAGGATCTAGTAACGCACGTCCAGAGTCGTACGACAAATATGATGAAGTATTTATTCAGTGAAAGTTGCTTAATTTCTCCTCGTACAATTTAACGGGCGTTATGATCCATTCTGCCCGCTCATTACGCCCTAGAGCATAATGAATGTATCTATATCAACCGTATCTAAGGTAAAATCAACCACTAATATACAGGGTGATTCATTAAGGGTGGCGACCGGCCGTATCTCGGAAACCGTATGTCCTAGAATTTGGGGAAAAAAATTCTTATATGAAAATCTACACTGAAAAAATGATTAAAAATATTTTTGAGTCCATAGTTTTCCGCTAGGTGGCGCAATCTACCACTTATAAAATATAATTGGATTTTTTACGAAATATTCCCCAATCAAGGCTGGTAAAAGATAACAACTTTAGAAACTACTGTCTTAACTCTACAACTTTTGTAGAAGTCATTTTTCTGTATTACCTATTCTGAAATGGTGGGGGAAGTTCTCTTTCTTTGAGATAAAAAAGACTGTAACTCCATAATGCATGAACCGATTTTCGAAAACATAGACTCTATGCAAAGAGTATTGAATGTAGATTTCAGTAACAAATAACAAAAACACTTTCAATTTTCCAATCGGCAACTAGAGGGCGTTATGTAACACCTAGCTCTATTTATGATTTGTTTTGAGAAATTTCAAATGCAATGCTATAAATCTAACTAGCTAACAAGAAGCCAAATTTGATGACTTATCGACCTGTCAAAACCGCGAACTGATATCTCTTTTCATTCCAAAGATATTGGCATTTTTTGATGAAAGTTGATGATTGTTGACTCGCCCTGTAAGGTGGAAGAGAAATTATGTTGCTAAAATTATTTTGAAAATAAAATAACAAGTAGAAACGAATCATGAAAATATTTGCTAACACTACATAATGAAACAAAACTAGTCCGGTCAAATTAGACCAAAAAATAGGAGTGAAGGTACAAAAATTCGCACCCAGCTGAAAATTAGTAGGATTGTTCAAAACATCATTATAAATGAAATCTAAAAAGTCCTCATCGATCCGATACGTGCAAAAAATTCACTCGGGGTCGAATGTTACAAAAACGGGTTTTTTGCGATTTTCAGCAAAGCATTAAGTTTTATCATGGAATTAGTCTAGACAAAAATTGTAGATCACCTAATTATCTATAAAAAACGTTTGAATAAATTTTTTCTTCAGAGCCACCGTTTTTGAGATCAACGATTCAAAAAGTTGAAAGAAAAAAACACTAGCTCCAAGGTGGCGTTGAAACGTGCATATTATGATGATTACAACTCTTTCAACTTTTTGAATCGTTATATCTCAAAAACAAATTATCATAATATGCAGTGGTAGAGTTAAGACAGTTGTTTCTAAAGTTGTTATCTTTTACCAGCCTTAATTGGGGAATATTTCGTAATAAATCCAATTATATTTTATAAGTGGTAGATTGCGCCACCTAGCGGAAAACTATGGACTCAAAAATAATTTTAATCATTTTTTTAGGGTAGATTTTCACATAGGAATTTTTTTCCCCAAATTCTAGGACATACGGTTTCCGAGATACGGCCGGTCGTCACCCTTAATGAATCACCCTGTACAAGTGAAAAATATAATATATAATGCATCGCCTGGAACTTTGAGATATATAGAAAGATACGGAAAATATGTCAAAATGCTGCAGATAAATATAAAATTCCTAAGATTGAAGGATGAATTGTAATATTGTAGTTGTGTTGTTTTCATTTACATTATGATATATTGTAGTTTTTCAAATCGCCCCCTCAGGTTGGGAACCACTGCTTTTGATGAACGGTTCTAGTATCCAAAATTCTACTTTTAGGTGTTCGTGAAAAATGATATGTCTAGAGTCTAGAGAATTTCCTATGTAGTTTCCTGATATATTGTTCTACAATCTAGCTATGAGTTTTGCCATCCTAAAGCGGCGCCATCTTGCTCAAACAGATCGATGAAAATTTGTCATTTTGGTCAAAAATAAAAAAATGGCAAATTTCGCGTGTTTCATTCCTCCCTGGAGTATATGTCAGGGTGTTATGGGGATCAAAACCTTCAGCCAGATCAGAAGATACCCTTGTATGTACAAGTGCTGACGGATGGGCGAGACAGGATATTTATGGAACATAGTGTGGGCACGGTTCATACGATAATACTGGCCCATGTTTCCCCTTGTAAGTATTCAAGCAGTGACTCACTCAACGCTATAAAACAAACTCATGGCGATCCTGGGGTTACTGGGAGAAATACTAACATGGGTGGGTCAGTTCGTTTATTTTTTACTTGTATATTATTTGTTGATTTTACGTTAGATACGGTTGCTATAAATACACTCACTATGCCCTAGAGCGCTATGAGCGGGCATTATGGATCATGACGCCCGCTCATTGAACGAGGAGAAATGCAGCAATTGATTAAATATTTCATAATCCTTGTCGTATACGACTCTGGATATCTCCGCAAATGAATTATTCGCAGCTTTGGCTGCATTTTGTATGATATTCTTGGGTAAATTCATTTTCAATTCCATTATTTCTATAAGACTACACAAAGAAAGCAGCAATGACATTCACTAAATATGCTGACAAAAATATTCACAAACGTCAAAATATCAACAAATGACATGCCTACTATGAGAAAGAAAATGGAAAGTATAGGAGCGATGAAGCGTTTTTTAAACTGATTTTTCATTATAATAAAATAATTTTCTCGTGAAAAATAAAATCTTGTATGCATCACGAGCGTTACTAGAGCATTCATCACTCGAGCCGAATGTTTCCCTCCGGGCGTAAGCATCTATATAACGCACTTGGTACATAAATAACTATTATGTACTTAAGTATCATCTTGATCAAGAGGTACGGCGCTTGCGTATCGAGTGCATAATAGAGAATTTCGAAAATAGTTCTTTATCGTCCAGTATTCATGCCTGAGTATATCACGTTGGAATGCCATTACCTTTCAATTCGCTATTTCGAGTCAATTTATTGGAATATACTGGAAGTCACTATTGACGGATTGAAAAAATCGTATTGATGATATCGAACGTGAAATATGAGGTGTTCGATCCAGATTTATTGCGGTGCTTTGAATTATCAAATGTGTCGTTCGGTCGCAATACGTCAAAGTCAGAGCGCAACAAATTTGACGTGAGAATATTCGAAAAATTCGATATATGAAGAATCGTATCTAGGAGTCTATTAAAGAGGAATTATCGGTATTCACTGTTTGCACTTCAACACTTATATATAAAATATATTAGAATGATTTGGCATCTTTGAAATTTTTTTCTTCAACATAGTTGCGAAATTACCATTTTTTATACTTGCACAACTTTTACAATAAGTTTTTAGCGATTCTCAAAATAAAATTGGTTTCTTGAACCTATCTCTGATATTTACTTGATATTTTCAATGATGAGAACTTCATTTTATAAAATTAGCCTTTAAGGCCATGGTCATAGAAACTAAGAAGATAATACATGAACAAACTCTTCCAATACATCCAATAATTTTTATCTTTACCTATCATCAATAATATTCATCATATCAAATCTGATAAGAAATAAATATAGAATGCACTAAATGAATCTGAAATAATTAAAAAAAATAATACTAAATTATGTTTTTCATCCTAAGGCACCTACACACGGGCGTAGATGTATTGATACATCAACGTGCATCCAAGAAAGTGCAACCAATAACGTTAATGTGGATGCAAAAAACGTTTTTGAATGCACAACCCGGATGAATGCCGCGTTGATGTTTTCAGGAATCGCTTGAATTTTTGAATGCGCATTCCAACGAATGCATTCCAGTCTCTGTGCGTTTTTAAAGCAGTAGCAGAGGTTAAGTTTATGAAATAATTTGTTACTACAGTAGGTATTTGAAATAATAAGTTAAATATTTCATGAATTTGTATAATAATCACTAAAAATGTTTGCAGATAGTTTCATCATTATGTCTGACAGCAGAAAAATGTCCCGGGAATTTCTACGGGAATTTGTGGAGTTGTACAGGGACCTACCCTGCTTGTGGCGGACGAAATCAAAGCACTATTTAGACCGAAATAAAAAAATTAAGCATACAAAATATTGTTAGAGAAGCTGCAAATCATTCAACCAAATGCTACAAATAGTTTAGTCGCTAAAATCAATAGTCTTCATGGTGGGTTTAATCTGATAATTAAAGCAGAAGATAGGTTTCAACATTTGCAGTTTCATTTAAACTGATTTTGGGATCCCATAGTATTACTACTCGTATATTAAACATAATATAGTCTATTGAAGAATATAATGTGAGTTATCAAGTTTGAAATATTTAAATGAATAATCATATTCATTGAATGCTAATGAATTAAGTAATCTAGTTAGTTTAGTCAGTAATCTATGAAGAAGAGAGGAATACATGAAAAAAAAGCAGCAAATTAATATGACATTTCAAACATAAACTTCATGTAATAAAACAAGGAAATATATGTATATATATATATATATATATAAATATATATATACATATATATATATATATATATATATATATATATATAAATATATATACATATATATATATATATACATATATATATATATATATATATATATATCTATATATATATATATATATATATTTTTATATATATATATATTTATATATATATATATATATATATATATATATATATATATATATATATATATATATATATATATATATATATATATATATATATATATATATATAGCTAGTTAGCCAAGTACCTACTTAGGTAAGCTGGCTAGTATTTGGGAGGACCCGAATTCAAACCCCAGGATCGCCATGAGTTTATTTTATAGCGTTAAGTGAGTCACTGCTTAAATACTTACAAGGGGAATCATGGGCCAGTATTATCCTATGAACCCTGCCCACACTATGTTCCATAAATATCCTGTCTCGCCCATCCGTCAGCACTTGTACATACAAGGGTATCTTCTGATCTGGCTGAAGGTTTTGATCCCCGTAACACCCTGACATATACTTCAGGGAGGAATGAAAAACGCGAAATTGCCATTGTTTATTTTTCACCAAAATGACAAATTTCATCGATCCGTTTGAGCAAGATGGCGCCGCTTTAGGATGGCAAAACTCATAGCTATATTGTAGAACAATATATCAGGAGACTACATGAATTAAGTAATCTAGTTAGTTTAGTCAGTAATCTATGAAGAAGAGAGGTCTACATGAAAAAAAGCAGCAAATTAATATGACAACATTTCAAACATAAACTTCATGTAATAAAGCAAGGAAATATATGTATATATATATATATATATATATATATATATATATATATAATCTTTTGATAATTATTAGCAATAACAGGCTGGATGAATCTCAAAAAACTTTTTGATAAAATCGAGTTTTTTGAGATTCAACAAGCCTGTTATTGCTTATAATTATCAAAAGATTAGAAATAGTTCACAGTAAACAACAATGCATAAGAATAATTATATTTATATATATATATATATATATATATATATATATATATATATATATACAGTGGACCCCCGGTAATCCGACAAACGTTTTGCAGGGCCGTGTCGGACTATCGAATTTGTCGGATTATAGAGTACTGCCTAAGACCCCCTATATACCCCCCTATATTTTTTGAAAAAGAGTACACTGTAATCCGACAAATTAAGATTACAGATTAAAATGATAAGATTCTATCTGAACTACAAATCATGCTATACTACATACCTATGTATGTCGAATTTAGTAAATAAAACACCACAATAGACAGCTTACGTTTGATTATAAAATTAACCTTATTAATGCTATAGAACTTACAGAAAATAATAACTAAATTTCACATTATGAAATAATCGTATACAAACAAATGCATAATCAAAAACTATGAATAAAAATCAAATTTTAAAGTATGAAAATATTCATCAATTTTTTTCGCAAAATTATGCATGTGAACTTACATTCAATAATGATAGGCATGTCGGATTACAGGGGGCGCCGGATTACCGGGGGCCCACTGTATATATATATATATATATATATATATATATATATATATATATGTATATATATATATATATATATATATATATATATATATATATATATATATATATATATATATATATATATATATATGTTGAACAAAAACAAAACTTGAATTTACTACGTTTATCATCACAAAAATACTTTGAAAAATATAAAATTGCGATTGCAATTTCGGTCACTATAATTATGTATTCAGTTCTTAACATTGTGGTTATAAACGTAGTAAATTCAAGTTTTGTTTTTGTTCATCATATATATTTGTATAAATTTTGATTTTAAATTAATGAATGAATAATAATAAGACAACTTTCATCAAGTGACAATCGTAAGTTGTGACTGGTTTAATTGAAACAATCATCGAGTAGCTGCTTCGTTTCATAGCTGGAGGATTGAAAAAGCGACGGCAGCGCCAAACGAGGTATCTTCATGACCCCCAAGTCCAAACACAAACATAGCCTAAGTCAGCACGTCCGCTCTTTGTCATAGAAAATCAATTGGTAGCGATGAAAAAACGAAATTATTCTTCTACGGTTATTACGAGATAACATATCTCAGCTTATGATCTATAGAGCTAATCCATCCTTTCTGGTCCCGCTTTTTATTCTTGACTACTAAATCTCCCATCACAAATTGAAAACAAATTAGATCAAGCGCGGCAAGAAAATTTTTATCCGACGTTTACGGCTACTTACTCGGAACTTTATACGAAGTTGCTAGGTGAAAAAGCGCACTGATAATGAAGTACCTAATGGGCCAGATGGAAAAAAATAGATTGATTATAACCAGTTTTATACCGTTAGAGCGACGCAATTATGATTGGAGATGGCAGCGTAAAAGTAAATAAATTGATTGTCCGACGACAGACTGCAACGAAATGTTAGGTTTATTCGGATGTTGACGTCGTATGTAAACATCTGTAATCAGGTGGAAAAATTGTGTTAATTTTTAAACGCATTTTCACAGAAAATAATGGAATTTTGCATTGTATCGATTATCCAAATAGACGGGGAAATTTTCAAACCCTTTATAATCCGACTGGACACACACACACACATACATATATATATATATATATATATATATATATATATATATATATATATATATATATATATATATATATATATATATATATATATATATATATATATATATATATATATATATATATATATATATATATATATATATATATATATATATATATATATATATATATATATATATATATATATATATATATATATATTTAAATCTCTTGATAATTATTAGCAATAACAGGCTTGTTGAATCTTAAAAAACTCGATTTTATTAAAAAGTTTAATAGTTTTTTTTAACTTTTTAATAAAATCGAGTTTTTTAAAATTCAACAAGCCTGTTATTGCTAATAATTATCAAGCGATTAGAAATAGTTCACAGGCAACAATAATTCGAATAAATAATTATATATATATATATATATATATATATATTATATATAGGAAGCTGATTATAGACCTCAAAGTGAGTAAAAAATTTCATATAAACATTGGTCCGCAAATGAGCCGTTTTGGAGATATAAGCGATTTTCGGTTTTCAAATTAACTACTAGCGCAATCAAATACGATATTCGATTTATTTTCTTCTTTCAGATGTCTTGTTTACTGAACTTAGAATTTAAATGTTTTTAAGTCGGTTCTTAAAAAAAAGTCACATTTGGCATCAAACATTTGCTTTTCGTATGACATTTACGTAATTCTAATGAATATTTTGCATCCGATTCGAGTTGTTTACTTTATTTCATTTTGTTGTTATGTAAAAGTTATTATTCCTGAATTTGAAATGCCTTATTCTAATATTTAGATGAGTGATATGGTTTTCATGTATAGCCATGCCAACGGAAGTGGTCCTGAAGCACGTCGCCTTTATGCAGAGGCTTATATTTATGGAAATTCACACGATTATTTTATATATCGAATAGCCTAATTTAATTAAGAAATATTGCTGGATTAATGGTTTATATATATATATATATTTATATATATATATAGCTATATCTATATATATATATATATATATATATATATATATATATATATATATATATATATATATATATATATATATATATATATATATTAGAGGTATTATAACAATTTCTCTCGCATGAATTTGATTTCAGAATTAATAATGATGATGCAGCAAAATCTACAACAAAATATAATACCACTATCAATGCAGTAAAACTTTTACTTACATAAAATTCAATCGCAAACATTTATGTCCTACTTTAATTATCAGCAATTACCAAAAATTATTGAAATTGGGTGTATTTTAATACAAAACATAGTTCTAATTTTTATATTACTGTCAAACATTGTTAATTTATTTCATTGTGCGAGCTTTTTAATACATACCTATTATGTAGCGAAATGTCATATAGCGTTGGAACTTTGTTCAAACTGATTGTCCCACGGCACCTCTTTTTTAAAAATTACTTTTCATTTGACATAATATGTGGTCCGTATCCTTGCTTATGCTCAATTCTAGTTACCGAAAGAGCTTCCTGCAACCAAGTACTGGACGTGATACGCAATATCAAAAAATGTATATCCATCCTGCACATAATTCGCTTTATGTATGTGGACAACCATAATAATCGCATTATTCATTATGAGAAAATATATACTCTCAAACATATATGGACTAATTTACGCCAGTTTTGTCATACAATTAAAATATTGTGATATTGTTACAGTTTTATAAGTAGCTCAAGGTTCCACTTAATAAGGGATGTTGCAATAATGAATGCCAATTTCGTTTGATTATTTGGTGATTAAGAATCGAAGGTATTGGCAAAACACGGAGCCAGTGGCTTTAATTGATGGACAAATGAGTTATGGGTACTTAAAATACTAAACTCGTCGAGATAATCTATATTGATATACATCTTCCGATTTTTATTGGAGAATGTTATCAACGCAGAACTTTCGACATTTAATTATTGATTGAGATATGTTAATTTGTGAAATAATATCTCCGAGCATAACTGCGATTTTGTGGGCTGAACCATCAAGTAGAAACTGTCGATAATATTGGATTAAGCAAAACGGGTATTATAATACTGGTATTTTGCTACGAAATGTGATATTTAGTAATGAGAAAACACTATTTTTACTTACAATACGGTGGGACATCCACTCTAGTGGAGCCTTCTAACGAGGTCGTCCTATTATAACGCTCAGCAACAATGTAAATGAGTATTCAAATGCCATCAAAATTCAATATAGTAATGAAGCTCATGTTGGATTTTGTTGAAAGAAAACGAATGAAGTAGACAGGGATACAATACGATGAGGGATTGGATCAAAGCGATATTCTATTTTCTTACACTCACTGAGTGACAGGTTTATCAAACATATGGGAATAATACACAGAGGGTATTCAAAAGATTTTCTAAGGCTCGGGAGGCCATCAAAGAGGATAAGACTGAGATCATGTCATTATATTCTCAAATGACTCTTCTTCAGTACATCGTAGATCATCAAAAATATGATGTCCCTCACGATGCACCAGCATTTATACCCCACACCCTATTTCACTCTATGTGAATTTTTTACACATTAATTACAATTTGTTACACCCTTATTAGAGAATTAGGCTGAAGCAGCACCACACTTCAGAACTTTTCTGTAATTAATCACAATTAATTACAATCAATTACAATTAATTACAACCATTTTTGGCTTCATGATAATGCCACAATTCCAAAAAGTAGGTAGCGCATCGAAAAAATATGATAAAATGTAATAAATTAAAAACCCTGTATTTCTATCATATTTTCGAAAATTCTATGATTTTCTGCCTCGTGGAAATTCTTATGGATAATTACATTATCCAACCTACCTACAGCTTATTCGTACCTTTCCAACTCTGCTGAACATTTTTGGTATCTATGAAACCAAGTGGGCTATTGTAATAAATGAATTAAGTTTATGTATTAGTGTTAATTTTTTATTTTTTGGAATTGTGGCATTGTAATGAGGTCGGAAATGGTGTTAATTAAGTGTAATTAATTGTATTTAATTATAGAAAAGTTCTGAATCAAAAATAATTAATATGGTATAAATGTGCAGCTTCAGACTGATTCTACACCACAACCTCATGTCTTGAGTTCTACAGCTGTAATAAGTTCGGGAATAGGTGTAATAAATTGAAATTAATGTGTACAAAATCACGTAGAGTGAAGTAGGGTGTGGGGTATGAATGCTGGTTCACCCTGAGGGACATAAAAATACCTGCATGTTATTAGTAGCAATTATTGTATTCCACGTTATGGTGCCAGCTTTCAAAGAAAGAAGTATAGAGTAAGCAATATGCATCGAGATTTTCCAGAAATGAAAATATGTGTGAACGTGCACAAATTCACTGAAAGAATCAAGACAGCAAATAAAACATACTCAGTCCGCGGGCTCCCTTGGAATACAGCAACAGATGTTTGTCGGCACACCGTGAAAGATAATATTGAAAGAGGACGTGATTTATGGCGTTGGGGACATGAGAAGATTTTGGACTTTCCTCAGAAACGTAAAATAATCACAATAAATTCACTTGTTTTCCTCGGCTTTCTAAACAATACGAACTTGAGAATATTTTAAATATATTGATTTCCATGAAGTTTTACGAGTGCAACTATAAAAGTTCGATAGATTTATTTATTTGTTTTTGTTTCAAAGTATACGTGAGTTATATTGTCTCATTATTTCAATTTTGCAATGAAGATTCGAGAATGCAGCAAGAATGTGTGAGACAAACTTAGAAAAGTGACATAATAAAATTGTATAACTTGATACAACACTTACATTTGATTCGAGTGTTTAGATATATTACAGAGAGACAATTGTGAAATCATATGCTCATATGAGTCATATGCTTTTTGATCTGATTCCTTGTTTTACATCATTTGCATTGGAAAAATTATACCAAATGAAAAAATTTAAAAATTGAGATTACAGATAGAGAAAGTAAGAGAGATGAAGTCACATGGAGGCATAACGCTTTTTTCTTACGTGACATACAAATATAAACAATATGAATCTCATGTCGAATTATAGGCGGAGTTGATGAACAACAATAAGCAGCGGTCGCCAAACTTTTTGACCTCACGGACCAGTTAATTCATAATTTAAATCCCGCCGACCACTGATATGATTTTTTGAGTGCTAAATATATTTATAAAAAAAAAATTGTGATCAAAGAACACATAAAATGTACCTAGTTAATAGAATGAAACTATTGATAGTAACCAAGTTATGAAAGCTTTATTAATAAACCATAATAAAATAAACAAAAATTGTACAAACAAAACAATTAAAAGATGGTTTAAATATACCAAACTTTTAGCGTTATACATTCCTAGTGTGATGGATGTTCCTGCTTACTTGAAATAAGATTATGGATATTTGGATCCAATGTTGTTACTGCAAGACGGAGAACTGCATTTATTTCAAGCCGAGATCGGTACCGTGTTTTGATGACTGTGACAGATGAAAAGGCCTTTTCACATAAATAAGTTGTGGAGAATTGAATCAGAATTTTCATCGCCTGTTCACTAAGCAAAGGGTATTCACTTTTTATGGAAAGCCAAAACTGAAGTCTTGATAGGCATGAATGAAATTTAAATTTGAGAGTTTCGTCGGACGATAGGTCGATAAGGCTTTGTTTTAGATGCATGCTTAACTTACTATCCTGAATGTTCGCTGCAAACGGATCTATTATCCACATATTAACATGTCTGGGATCTTCATTCTTTGGGTAATAACGAGCAAAAGATTCTGTAAGTGATTCCAAATGCTTTTTAACTAGGGTTACCACTTGCTGGTTAACATCACTATCCTTCATGTATTCATCAAAATTAGAAAACATTTGCAGATCGTCTTCAACCAACCGCGTTTGCCACAGTAATATTTTCTTTTGAAACGCATCCATTTTACTTCGTAGTGTGAACACGTCCTTAAGTTGTCCAGCAAAGATATGTTTAGTTCATTTAACAGGGAAAAAATATCTGCCAGGTATGTGAGCTTTGCTAACCATTCATTGTCAAACAAGCATTTTTGCAATTTCGGATTATTAACCCCCTTTGAGTGACAGTTACAATCCCCAAATTTTTGGGGAATTGAATTATGTTTAAATGCATCTTGAAACATAACTTAACATAATGAGTAAGTATATTCCACATTTTTCTGCGGACCAGCGAAATTTTCTCCCGGACCACCACTTTGGCAACCGCTGAGAATAAGGACCTCATTTTCTGACGAGGTTCCCCCAACCGCACAAGTTTTTAAATATAATATAATATGGAGTAAACTGAAATTAAGGCCTACTAAACTATATTATTTCTTTTCCTCACTATACAATTATCATTTACATAATTTCAATCAACTGCACGCCGTTGGCTACATTTCGAGTGAATTATTTACATCAAGTTGGTGCATAACTATATTCATTGAATTGAATATGAAAGATTGAAGAACTTTTATTCAATGTGTTTCAGAGTTTGTGTTGAAAATACGATTATGCCAAATAGCGACCTATGTGAAAAAACGCTCATTGCGAAAGGGTATTATATATTTTTCTATTTTATTTTAATGTAATATGCGTTACTGTTTTGTTTTGCTTCAGGAACAACATTAGATATCATCGGCCCATTAAGTATAAAATGGATTTAATAGTTATTTATGTACCAAGGGTATAAATAGATGTTTATGCCCTGAGGGCGACGTCTTACGAACCCGAGGGCCTCTGACCCGAGGGATTGTAAGTCGCCTGAGGGTATACACATATATTCATACCCATGGTACATACAAACTTTTATGTCATACTAGTTAGTTATTGTAATCCAATCTCAATGTAAATCAGTATTTTAAAAAATCCGGTTTGAATTAATAACATTGTACAGTAGGCACTATCGTTGCTAGGTGAATTCTGACAAACGTAAATGTCATAAAATCGCAATAATTTTCATATGTGTCAAAGTAAGAAGCCAAAATGGACGAAGATTTTAGAATTCCTGACGAAATTATTGAAAAAGCAAAGAAAGCAACTGAAAATCTGTTGCCAAAAATGTCTAAAGAAGCTTGACATGGAATACGAAAAATTAGTAAATTGGATGCAAGAAAACTCCGTAAAAGATGTTAATGAAACTGTGTTGCTTGGATACTTCGGCGATCTCGCTAAAACATTTTCTCTGAGTTCCTTGTGGTTCAAATATTCCATGGTGAAGAAGACTTTAATTGTAAATAAAAATATTAACATTGCTAATTACCATAAAACATTATTTCTCTTTATGCCAACGCGGGCCATAAAGTGAACTTTATGCCCGCACGGGCATAAAATACGACATTAGATAGTTGGTAACTAAGCAATAAAAACACGATAATGAACTAGTATGACATAATAGTTATTTATCTACCAAGGGTATAAATAGATGTTTATGCCCTGAGGGCGACGTCTTACGAACTCGAGGGCCTCTGGCCCGAGGGATTGTAAGTTGCCCGAGGGTATACACATCTATTTATACCCATGGTACATACAAAATTTTATGTCATACTAGTTATCCAATCTCAATGCAAATCAGTATTTCAAAAAATCCGGTTTGAATTAATAACATTGCATAGTAGGCACTTTCGTTGCTAGGTGAATGTTGACAAACGTAAATGTCATAAAATCGCAATAATTTTTATATGTGTCAAAGTAAGAAGCCAAAATGAACGAAGATTTTGGAATTTCTGGCGAAATTATTGAAAAAGCAAAGAAAGCAACTGCCAAAAAAGTCTAAAGAAGCTTACGACATGGAATACGAATTCGATACTCAAGCAATGAAACACGAATCGTTTGCTGCAGACAACTTAACTATGTAACGTGTAAATTCTCCACGTAACTGTAGCCACTGCATTTTGCACTGAGATGGGTACCGTGATTTCACGCTATCAACCGGCACGTCACTTTCCTCTATGAATGACCTGCGCATCAAGAGAGTAGGGAGGGAGAGTTGAATTTGTACGTGAAGGATCTAATACCGTTCTCTTGCAAAATAACTGTTCAACTAATAACATCGCTAGATATTAAAATTATATTCATATCTATTTAACGAATAGTTTATTGAAGTTTAGTAAAATTTATTAAGTATCTGTGGCGTCTGATAGACGGTAAGTTATGAGAAGAAATATAATTATTTCGTATTAATGCATTATCTTGAAAATCTGAATTGATCCCTTATTTCATCTTTCCGCCATTTCATTTTTTTTCATTTACCTATATTAAATTATTCATCTTTCAATATTGAAGTAATCATCTTACATTTCTTAATTTAAAGTATCTTTATTTTATTTGCTTGTTTCATTCCCTCAATTTAATACAAGATTTTTGTAGGTTAACGATGACAAATTTCACATGGTCATATCTTATGTTCAGTTTAATGTTGGAACATATACTGTCTTTCTTAGCATCTTTGCTTGAGATAAATCTGAATGTTAGTTTGAATTGGCCATCGATACCCTACAGATATTCTTGGAACATATTACGTTTGAGATTGTATGTTGATTTGCCTCGAATTATTTTAGCCACGTTGTCAGGAGTTAAAAGCCACATTATCTGAAGTTTGGAATCCACATTATCTGAAGTTTGGAGTCCACATTATCGGAAGTTTGAAATCCACGTTATCTGGAACTACCAAGAACTTGGGACAAAGATAGGGCAGAAGTCAAGAGTCTAAAGAGGAATCTCAAACGTCGAAATTTGTAAAAACAACAAGATAAGTCTCATTATAATTATGTAAAAAGAGGATAGTAAATACCTACATTTTACCTACTTTGTTGTTATTCCTGAGAACAACCCAGAACCCTAATATGTTAAACCAATCTCCCTGCTAGCTAGGGCATATATATCTTTCAAAAGGGAGGTTGGTAACAACTATCACCGGATTTTTCAGAACTGCCAATTTTATGTTAATTCGTCAAAATAATGTTCATCGAATATTTACATATATTACTATATTCCGTTTTTTATTTAATTAGTAAAGGTTATTAAATAAGTTAAACAAAACATTATTTCTCTTTATGCCCACACGGGCCATAAAGTGAGCTTAATGCCCGCACGGGCATAAAATACGACATTAGATAGTTGGTAACTAAGCAATAAAAACACAATAATGAACTAGTATGACACAAAAATAATTACGATGCCCAAATATCCCGCTATGACACAATTTTAACTCGAAAATAATAGACTATCGCAGCGTATCCAAAGTCAACAATTTTCCAATTTTTTTCTGGTGTCAGGTATATATTTTTTTCCTGCTACATATTGGCATCTCAATCGACTCCCATTGAAGAAAATGAGTTGTAATTTTTATCAAGGGTTGTTTTGGAGCAAAACTAAACTGTCAGAATTTGGGTAAATTTGTCCAACCACCGCAATTTTCACGTAGGTATTTCTTGTTTTTCTTGGTTGCTGACAATTTGAAATTCGGTACGTACATTTAGTTCATACTGAAATATGTTTCTTTCTGGGTTTCAAATCCTTTTTTTTTCCCTAAACGCGCTGCTCTTCGCGTAGAAATCAGTATTGTTGATCACAATAAATTATTTTCTAATTTTAAGTATGATTTGCTATTTAAGCGTGGTTCTCAATGCGATGCACTTCAAGAATTTGTTTTTTCAAAAGAATAAATAGTTTTCTAATTTTTATTTCGATTTGCTATTGAAGCGTGGTTTATCGAACCATAGTTTATTCAGTTCGAACTGTATCTCTACGCGATCCACTTCGCGCGAAAAATACGTCCTTAGTGACAGAGATCTACAGCTTATATATATACAGAGTATTTTTGAATATTTCATAAACTGAAGAAAAACGTTTTTCTGTGAGTTCAAAAATAAAAAAATTTTTTCCAGGAACTAATTGTTACATTTGTCCATACCATTTTAACTACAAAGTATGTGTTCGGTTGAACTTGTAACAGCTCGGCTGTCATACTTTCCACTCGAGTTATAGCACTGTTTTAGCTCGCTATTCAGTAGCACAGCGCTACACTGCTATAATAGTACAATAGCTGTTTAGCGCTGTGTCACAGAATGAAGCAGAACACGACCATTGTCAAGTGCTCATTGTTTATACTCTGCTTACGGCTGAGTTAATGTTATTGAGGTTTTATTCGAAGGAAGTTTTAAATTTACTGTTGAAATTTGCAGAAAAACTTACTGAAAGAAAGTATTATTTACAGTGACAAAATATTTATCTATAATGTAAAAACTTACATAAAATAAATTCTATCGTAGCAAGCTACTTTTTTCTCAGAATTCAAACCAGTTTTCCATCTATTTAGATAACCAACTTTCTACCCTATTTCTTCAACATTGCGCCTTTTATTGAGAAAACAAGATTTATTTCCTACCCTGTGGCTTAACCCCCTACCCGATTCGTGCTAAAACCAATATTATATAATATATCATATGAAACTGTCTACTCACAAACTTTCAATGCTTTTGCTAAAAATGATCATGTAATAAAGTTTAAAATACATAAGCACATACATACATACGAATATATATATATATATATATATATATATATATATATATATATATATATTTATATATTTATATATATATCGATGGTCTAGTACACAGATGTTGTAAGTGCAAAATAGTATGTTTCGAGTTATATGAAATTTAAAGTTTGTTAGTTCACTATAGTTCACAGGATTACGTTTGAATATCGAAGATGCTGTATTAAATTTGGCTATATTATTAGCTTCCGGGTGAAAGTATTCGCTTGCGATATTTGATCATACAGTATTAAAAATTTTGAAAAATAATCTAAAATACCTGTACTTACCACATATGTCGCTATACATTTCTTTATTTGAGAAAAAAACCTGTCCTTACCACATTCGATATACAATTCTTTGTTCAAATTGAACTACCTAGATGTCTGAAATTCAACTTTATTGTTAATGAACAAACTTTTGAAAACAAACTAAAACATTTCGAAAAAAAAATTGTGTTTATTATCTTTTAATCACTACTTTTACTGGATTTCTTTTATAAAGTTTGAATAATCGTCTGGGGTAATCTTCTTTTCTAAAAAAAATAACAGGTCCTTTTTCTTTGCTTTGCAAATTGGAAGGCGCGATGTGTTTATTCAATGTTGCGAATTCCCAGTTCTTTTTTCCTTCCATACTGTCTGTGATATCCAGTTCAAAAGAGCTTTTTTCTGAGAGGTTATACTGGTATTTTATTATACATATTATGATTTTTCTTCTGAAAACGAAGCCACTTTATTCGAAGCCAGTTGACTTTCTCTTTTTTTGTATTTAGTGTTGTTAAATACAGTATCTGACAAACATACCACTCAATCTTAATCACTCAACAGGAGATCGGCGCCAACTTTTTCTATCTGCCTTTCGTTTTCTTTTTTTTATTCTACACACCATTGAAAACGTTTCGAGTTCTCCTCGCCACTTCGTATCTCGTTGTCGGATTCATCCGGGGAATCATCACTACCTGACGAAGGCTTATAAGAAAATAGAGGGTTCTGCCAAAGCAACGTCAATATTTTCTAAAAACAGCTAAAACATTCTTTCGATTAAGTAATTGATTAACTTTACCTTCATCAAAAGGCAAGATTGGCTGTCTACTTTCTTCGAATGGTGCATCATATTTTTGACTTCGAAAAATAACATCTACACACTTTGGTACAATGATTTTATCTGATAAAATGCATTCTCTGCTGAATGGTCCATTTGAACTGTATTATCTTGAATCCAGTAGAAACACCTGCAGTGCTAGATTTTTCATCAAGAGTGTGTATTACGTTCGCTAGATAAAAAAATTATTATTTTGGTACAAACATTTTATGTATTTTAGTCATTGCACACTTGACCGCCCACAATGAAGGCCAAAAGCTCAGGACGCACACCCACACGCTATTATTTTAATATAAACTTACCATCGTTACAACTTATATGCCTTGACAAGACTAATTTCACTTACATTTTGCCCCTAGAAAACGACATTATTACACTGGAATTAAAAGCAACAATAACCGGGATTTAACATTACCTTTTACTGGACACAAAAGTGATAAATTCAGTTAATGCTATTTAATGTAGCGCACACTTGTGATAAGTGCACTTACAACAATTGGAGTAGAATTATGTAGTCTGAAAGTACTTAACACTATTGGAAGATGGCGCTGGATTCAATAAATTCAAATATTTTACCTACCACTTGTGTGCACAAGAAAGTTCTTGTCTGAAATGGTATGTTAGCGCATTTAACTCATTTTTCCTGAAAAGTGCACTTACAACAATTGTGTACTAGACCATCGATATATATATATATATATATATATATATATCTATATATATATATATATATAATATAAAATATATATATGTGTGTATATATATATATATATATATATATATATATATATATATATATATATATATATATATATATATATATATATATAGAGAGAGAGAGAGATATATATATGAAATTGAGTTTTTGATGCCAAGCATCATAAAAAGTCATGAAACGAAAAACTATCTTGGTCCCAGGTCTAACTTTGCTGATCGCACCCAATTTAGTAAGCAGGTTTTTAAAGCGAAAACTTGGTAATAATGATGTTTGTGGAAAAAGCACGAAGTTTAAAAGCCCAGCAAACACGTAGTTCTACTATTTCTTCAATTTTCAAAAGCAACGTCTCGTGTCAAATAGATCTTGATTTTTCTGTGACTGAAAATAATTTCTTTGACATTTATTTTGTCTACTCTCACCTCACTATCTTCCGCCTTCACCCCTGAACATGATTTTATTATTCCGAAAATTGTCCTGCTTTGAAGAAAAATATATCTGGTCACATTAATCATACTCCACTTGTAAAGTTACAGAGAAAGGATGTCTACCTACGTTGAATGAATACCCACTACAACGTATCAAGATGTTTTGAACATGTTAAATTAATCACATTTTACCGAATCATGTCTTCCGGAGAAATTTTGACATCATAGTATCCGGTTACAGCGTAAAACGTCCACTCTTCCATTGATATATACTTTCCGATTCAGGTGGTATTCACCGTTCCATTAATGTATTTTTGCTCCATTCAGATGCTGATTCAGGATGTTTTATTAACCATAAAAAATAACGGAAAGCATAATATGATATTATTTTAATCATCTGTACGTGGAAAAATAGATGACAGATCTTGTCCAAAATTATAAATCAACTGAACTGAAACTCTTGGCTTGATTCTACTAAAATTGGTATACAAACACAAATCGTGAAAAATATACAAGTTGATCATGGTCAATTCAATATACTACATAAAGTGAACAAGAAAAATTCCTCAGCAACTTAAAAAATTATCAAACAATACGCCGCAGTTGCAAAGTAGACATTTCTTGTCAGGAAATATGTATTCTCGCGACGGAATTCGGCATTTTCGATCTAAGCGGTGAATTGTTGGTTTCCAATATCCCTGGTGGAGGGCCCTCTGGGTTTCTATCCAGATAGTAGTCCCGACAGCGATTTGTATTGGGAAACAATAAGAAATTTGTGAATTCACTCCGAGTCAAATAAGCTTCACTGAAGAGATCTAACAAGCTGTATGCATATTTTGAGTCGACGATTTCTATAATTCATTGTTGGATTTAAAATGTAGAATTCTTGGCTCGGAATACATATAACCAGCTCCCGTAGAAAACTGTTTGATGATTTTTTTAATTATTGAAGAATTTTTCTTGTTCACTTGATGTAATATATAAAATTGGTTTATTTTATCTAAGTATATATGTTTCAAGCTTATCAATTATTGAGAGTTTCTTAGCTATTTTGAAAATGCAACAATCTATGTTTTTACCCCGAGGCGAAGCTAAAGGGGTTATAATAGTCTCACGACAAAAAGTTGGTAACTGGTCCGATTTGAAAAATTCCAACGGATATCGATAAAACACATATGATTTCATTACGGAATTTGAATTCCCAATTTTTCCCAACGAAGAATAAAAAATTATAGCGTTTTTTAGATAGGCATTACGACATGCGCATGCGCCAAGGTCGATATGTACGAAGTTCTACAAAACATGCGTTGAAGTGCTCTGTGTGCGACGGTAACCAAGCGACGTTGATAGCTTCAGCTTGATTCTGCGTCTGTGTCTGCTTCCCATCCATAGAGATATCATATCAATTTGATTCATAATTTGCAGCAAAATGAGCCGGGATAGGATATTCAAATTCGACAGTCAAACAATGAATTTTTTGGCTAAATTTTCACGGATTTTATTCGTAATATCGACTTATTAATACATTTATTGCAATTTTCCTTCATTTCATTTGCAAAATCGACTTTCATTGTTATTTAATTTATATAATAGGTACATTCAAAAAATATTGACGACATGCACATGCGCCGAGGGGTTTTATCATTCCTAGTGCTACGCAGTAGGGTGTCCTTCATTTTTATATTACTGCTTTAATGAATGTAGATATCTTGAGATATATTTGGTCATTAGTGATGAGTAAGTTTCTTCCTGGAACTAGACGACGTAATCTCTAGAGCAGCCATAATCAAACTTTTTTTTCTTGGGCCACTTTCAGATTTTAGATGTGTCTCGCGGGCCGCTACTTACACAAATCACATATGTTATTTAGGTGTTTTTAAAAAACCTATTGCGTTCAATTATTTATTTATCATATTATAGTGAGAACTATGATATTGGGAACATTTTAACGTCGTCGAGATCAGAATCCGTAAGTCGGTTTCTATATACGTTCTTTGCATACCTATTTCATTTTGGAATAAGATGATTCACAAAAGTATGTCGATGCAAAACAACGTAATCAGAATTTGAGCACATTATATCAGTCATTATTTGTTTTGGCATTATTGTCCAAAATTCAGCATACTTCTTCTTCTCTCTCGTCTCTTTAAAAATAACTTGTATTATTTTTCATTTCAATGAACTCGTCAAACAAGTCTGCATAATTACAATCCAAAACTGAAGCCAATTGTGAAATATTTATTGGCTCTGAGTGCCATGTATTTTCTACAAGCAGTAGCAAATTTTTAATTTTTCTTAAGTCATGAAATCCCCTTTTAAATTCTTCTGATAGTGCAAATATATAATTTGAAATTATCAAATAGTTTCCTTCGAAAATATCAGTACAGTCGTTTGTAACACTTGTAAGGGTTCAAAAATTTTGAAGTACTTTGTTTTGAATTTTTTCGTAATAAATACTTAGTTTTTCTTCTGAAGCAAAAATTGTATTTGCCATTTGTGAAATTATTTTGTTTTCTCCTTGCAATCTACGATTAAGGCTGTGAGTTTCTCAATTATGTCGCATAGAAAAGCTAACAAATGGTGGTGTTGTTATTTTGCAGTTCATGAAAATTTTTATCATTTTGATATAAAAACAGCATTATTTCTTGACGTTAAGGAAAAAACTGCGGCTATTATTCCCTCCGAAATTTAGATAGTGAATAGGTAAATAGAATTTGGAGCAACAACTGGTGGGCCACTTTCATAAGCCAGGCGGGCCGCAGTTAGAGTTCGCTGCTTTAGAGCTTCTAAAAAGTCCATATTCTATCCCTTCTTCGATAAACGCAATGTCTCTGGATTATTTAAATTTATTGAATGTTTATTCTTTATGCAAGGTTTCTAAATTTCTATGGGTTCCTTAATTTAGATGATTGATCTTTTATTTCCATCCAATCTGTTTCCGATGTTTCGACCCGATTGATCAATATAAAATGTATCCAAAATCAATACATTTTAATTTATTTACATCAGATTTTTCAAAAACTGTCCTTATTATTGACCAATAATTGTCCTTACAATTGACCATTTAATTGACCAATTTATAAAATATTTTGCGACGAATGTCCTGCTTTCTATATTGGACAGACAGGAAGGAATATAAATATTCGTGTTGAAGAACATAAAAAGTCAATTTTACAAAACTTAAATACCACTGGCTTCTCTGAGCATTGTATAAAATTCAATCACTTCCTGGATTTCAACAAAACCAAATTGTTACATTCAGCTAGCAAAGGAAAACGCCTTGACCTTTTTGAAATTCTCGAAATAAGTTCCGCCCATAATGTTCAATTACCCCTTGTATACGAACAAATTGATTTTCAGGTATCACCTTTGCTTTTCTCTGTTTTATAAATTAGGATGTAATACTCTCCTGTAGTCAGTCTTGATAATGAGTTCATAACTCGAAACATGTCGACTTTTCGTTACTGCTAAATACAGTACCTATCTAAATATTTTTAATATTGTGAAACATAAGCCAAGTGTTTTTATTTTAAAGTTTATACTTTATTCTTTATGATGTTTCACCAAGTGATGTGCGAGAATTCAATCTCAGTTAATTTACGTATTATTAAAAGTTCTGACATATCATTTCCGAAATTGTCAATTGAAACTTGGAGAGTGCTATTTTAATCCCTTGATTTAATTTAAAATTTGACTGGAGTAAAAATGAGTTTTCTTCTGGACATTATTAGATTTTAATTGAAGTTAATAGGAATGATTAAATCATATTCTAAAATCACAAAAATCCGAATAATTCTTTTGTGGTGTTAATTTTCACATATCACATGGATATAATTATATGGATGAA